>VZTN01013617.1:0-228844 GCA_013400515.1 Erpornis zantholeuca | reverse complement strand
CGCTTTTAGCGCACACGCTCCGGACACGCCTTCCCGGGGACCGCCAGTGGCAGCGGGGCCGGGCCGGACCCGCCCCTGCCTCCCCGGGGGTGGCGATTGTCCGGGGGGGACAGGGGACACCCCCCCGGGCCACGCGGAGCCGCCCCCGAACCGCCCGGAGGGAGGCGATTGAAAATCCTGCCCGCCCTTCACCTTCGAGGTGGTTCGGCTCCGGTTCTGAACGGCAGAAGTTGTTTGTTTGTTTGCTTGTTTGTTTTTTCTCCTTTCAAGCCTTTAAAACGAAGGTAAACATGAAGAATAAATAGATACGGATTCGAGGGATTCCAAGCTGGCCGGGCTTTATCAGTTTTGGGAGACAACGCTTTGTTTCAGAGGATAAACTTGCAACAAGGCCAAAGTACAGCCCACACCGCAGTCCAGCTCCTCCGTGTTTGGGTACCAGTGAACAATCCTGCTCCATAAACCACTGGTTTTGGGGGATGTGGCTCTCTCTCTCTTGGGGAGAGCCAAGGTAGTGGATGTATGAATGAGGAAGCAGATCTGTGTAAGAGGAACAGAAACTTCACAGAAAATTTATTTCTGCGTGGAATGGAAATGGGGAACAAAGCACTCAGAGAGCTGCCAGAACCTTGGGGTATCTCCATAAGGCAGTTTGGTACTTGATAGACCTAAAATGTTACTCATTTTTTCTCCTCTAAAATTCAGTAATGCTCCAGAGCAGAGCTCTGCAGCCCAGCATGCTGAGGGTCTGCAGTATAATATTGCAGCTTGGGTGCAGCATTTTTGGGGGGTGATACTTGAATCGCTTTAGGGATTGGAGGCAGGAGGGAGCCCACATTGCAGCCTGGGGTGGTTCTGGGACAAACTCCCAATGCAATGAGGTTCACTCCTCCCCCAAAACTCTGTGTTTTTTCTCATTAATCTGGAGTTATTCTTTAAGCACCAGAATGAGGGACCAGTGCCAGGGGAGGCAGCCCTGGGTTGCTCCAGGACATCGAGCTCCCTGCACAGCTCATGAGGCAGCAGAAGGGCCGAGCTGCCCTCAGGGTGTGTTTCTCAGTGGGGTATGACCACCCCAGCATGGGGACACTCCATGTGAGCCATGTCCCCAGCTGACCCAAGAAGAAGGCCACACTGACCGCTGCTGTCGCAACGTCCAGTTCTACTAGATAAAAAAAGAAAAACAAAACAAAATACCCAGAAACCCCTCAAGACTTTGTGTTGTAACACCTGCTATTGCTCATGGCTTGCAGCAGCAATAATCTGTCCTGTATTTGGCGCAAATTGTATTGTTTGGTATGACAATTGTCATGTTCAAATTCCAAAACGCGGGATTTGACTGTTCTCTGATTGACAGCGATATAAAACAGCACGTTAGCTTTATTTTACATATTTTACAGAACTCCATCACAAGGTAAAATCAGAATTGGTCCCATCAAATAGATATTGAAAATCTGCATAAAAATCTCAAACACATGAAACAGGTGAAAGTTTTAACATAAGATCAAATGGTTTTCACAATTACTTTGGATTAATTTTAGCTTCTTTTCCTGTGCCTGTCTGAAATTTCCTGGGTTTGTCATGACTGATCTAAATTAATAACTAAAATACTAAAGATTTATTGGCATAAAAGGATTTCTGTTTTCCAAGTGATAAGAATGTTATGACACGTATTGATCTACTGAGGTGGTAGTAGTCACTGAAAGATGGATCTTCCCTTTATTTTTTTGTCCTTTTTGCTATTATTATATTTATTGAGAACATGTCAGAACAATTGGGAAAAACCCTTGAGATGCTGATAAACTGATCAGCCATGCATATATCTGAAGCAGTAGTTGATCAATGTATATAAACTAAGGTTATTTGGACAAGGAAATGTAATACTTTCTACATCTCCTCTTGGAAATAAATTTAATAGCCTATCTCACCTCCCATGTGTGTCCCAATAATCGCCCTGTAATTTTTTTCCCAATTAATTACAGCCTTTTAGATGATGAACAGAGTCTCTCTCATGGGGACATGAAGTCAGAGTATTGCTTGGAAAAATTCTTTGAACAATGCAACCTTACATACAGATTATTTCTAAGCAGATTTTTTCCCTGTCTCACACTCATTTCAATGCGGATTTGGAGACTCCAGAATTTATTCCAAGCTAGTTCACAACTAAATTAAAGGAGGGGAAGGAAACACCAGAAGGAAGATTTCATGCAGTTTGTCAGTGTAAGCTCTGAGCTATTGAGGATTATTCCCTTGTTTTCGTGGGGGTTTTATGATCTTTAGTGTGATTTAAGGAGGAAAGTGCACAGGATTTTTTTTTCTGTGTTCTTTTCTGTTTCCCTTCCTCATTGTTCATTTACAATGCTTGTTTTGAGAACACACAACAGTGGCAACATTTAGGAGCAAGGAAAGGTTTTAATTGTAGTCTTCCAAGGCGACAACGACGACGAACATAAACCATTCTATGTGAATTATGTTACAGCAGAGAATCTCACTGAGGAATAATGAGGAAGGAAACAGAAAATACTTGCTGGAAGGGAAAATTGGAGACAGGCCAGATCACAGATTTCTATAGGATCTGTTTCTTTAAGCCATATACCAGCCATGCTACAAATATATCCTAGAGCAGGAATTAACTGCTTAGGGAGGTTGTACTAATGGGGATGATTTTAAAGCATGAGAAGCTTTGCTGTTTGTGTTTCAACACCAGTAAAAGAGGCATCATTTGGAGTCCACTAAAGTAAATCTTCATGCAGACATCTCCTGACAGGCATGAATATGTGGTGTGCATAAATAAATGCACACTGTGCAACAGAATTCTTATGGAAATTGCCATAGTGCAGAGAATATATTTTAAAAATGCTCAAGGAATCAAAAGTACATCACTCCCCGTGCTGTTTATCTGCTCCTATGATATTGGGGGAACACTTGAGATCTCACTGTTTCTTTAGAGAGCCCCACTCCTGGTGTCACTGAGTCCAATTTTTGACCATCACAGGTAATTTCTCCCCTTAGTATTGAGTTACAAGTGTGAATTTAATTTAGACTGCTCGTGTCAGTGTGGGCTTCACTTAATAGATGGGACAGAGTTATAACCACATTGATTTGCATAGAAATTAGAATAGATTAAAATTAAATTATAGATTATTTCAAGTTGAAAAACACCCCCTTCAACCTTGCATTCTTGTAGAGAACCTCCTAACTGATGAGCTCTTATCATTACAGAACTGGTAACATAATAAATGCAGGTAGGGTGGGATTTTCTGGTCATTCTGAACAGTGAATAATGGATAATGAGTTTGAATCAGAAGAACTTCCCTTTAAATGCTACGAAGACATGACACATTCTGGTATTTCCAACATTATTTGGGAATTAAAAAGTCTTGATTTTCTGCTTCACATTAAAAATGTGGTTTTCCATTTAAAAATGAATTAATTAAGCTTTTGATGTTGCTATTCACATACTCTTATTTATTCAAGCTTTTTGTGGCTTGTGAGAAATGAGTTCCAAAAGTACCCCATTGTTACTGTTTCCAGTGTTATACCCCTGTTTAATGACTCCGTGGTTCTTGTTAGGCACCGCATGGTGATTTGTTAAGCAATTACCCCATGGTTACAGTGCACCCTGTTCCTGTACGCTTTTCCATCTGCCTCCGCAGCTCCCCAGAGCCTACCCCAGGAGGGAAATTACATCAGAGCTCGTATGCAAATAAGGGAGACGTACGACACCAGTTGGGGAAAGAAAGCTCTAAAACAACAAATCTACAACAATTAAAATACTAAAACAACACCTCTGACAGGGGGAAAGATAAGACTGTCCCCTGAGCCTGTATTTTAATTTCGAAGACGGTCGGCATCACCTGGGAACTGGCCTGAGATAGGGACCCTGGACACTGAGAAGGGAATAGAGGGTGGTTTGCGGGCACCTGCGAGGGCTGCAGTGCCATCTGTGTCAAATCGAGTGAGGTGACAAACCCCAGCACATGGTCCTTGTCCCCGCCGTTCCTGCGAGCAGCGAGAGTGTGCGCGGCCCCGCGGGACCCCGCCGGAGCCTCGTCAGCGTTAGAGACGCTGAGAGAAGAGCTACTCCTTGCCCTGTGTTTGTCATGGGTGTTTTTGTTAGTAGTTCCCTGGGAAAGTGATCCTGTAGCTCAGAGTGAGATACTGTTCTGTTTCTTGCCGAGCTGTGGTTTTCTCTCAGGACAGCACCGCTGAATTTTCTTGGAGAAAATTCCAGTATTGCAGTGTCAGGGACAGAGTACAGCTCAGCACACCCCGGCTCCTGCTGGCCACGGGAAGCCGTGAAAAACCCGATTTTTCCTCCGGATTCGATCAATTCGGGATTCGGTAATTCGGAAAACCCGGACTGGATAAATCCCGGCGTACGGGATGGACTCGGTAATTCGGAAACCCCGGGCTGGATTGCTCCCGGCGTACGGAATGGACTCGGTAATTCGGAAACCCCGGGCTGGATTGCTCCCGGCGTACGGAATGGACTCGGTAATTCGGAAAACCCGGAATGGATTGCTCCCGGCGTATGGAATGGACCCGGTAATTTGGAAAACCCGGAATGGATTTTTCCCGGAGTACAGAATGGATTCAGAGGAAAATATACACTTTATTTTTTTCCAGAATAGGGGAAAACCCACACTGAAGATGACAGTGCCAGTGACCTCTTGAACACAGAAGGGAGTCCTATTCCATCCTCCCTGCACACCACCAGAATTCATCCTCAGAGCTGAAGAAATTGTCCCAGTTTGTTAGTAACCTGTCCCTGAAATGGAATTTAAAGAATCTGAATATTACTACCCTGACTTCCTCCCACTGCCTTTCGACTCGTGGGACATTCTTCATTGAGGACACAGGGATCTTTACAGAATTAAATCAGACATTCAGCAGGTTCCTCTGCCCTCCCTGTAATTTTGGGGGATTATAACACATCCACAGCTGTTTTATTATCTTCAAATGGCAGTCCTTGGACTTATTACCAAAGTAGGTTAAAAATGAGTGTTGAGGCTTTACTATTTCTTTCTGGGTCCATCAATGTTTATCAGTGCTCTTTGCATTTGAACCGACAAAGGGGAGATTGCAGGAGGCAATTAACTGCGCTGATCCTGCTCAATGCAACATAATTGTATATGAGTAACATGAATCTTCGATCATGTCCTAGATTACAATGTAGGATGTAACCAAAAGTGTGTATTCTGTTATCATCTTCACTAGCTGATTAGGCGGGTGGGGCATTGCTCGTTATCTCCTACGATGACTCATCCCTGATAACGCCCTCTGGGGCCTATCTCTGTTAATGGGCAATCAAGGGCACACCTGGAATGACTCATCAGCCCATTGTGATTGCCCCGCCCAGGGGGAGGAGCCAAGCATTCCCACCTGGATATCATCTGGAGTTTGGAGCAGCAGAAGCAGCCCTTATCTACTGGATTCCCAGGGGATAAGAGCTACCAGTGGACGTTCAGGTGAAGATCAGACCCTTCTACAGGATCACTGCCTTGACAGGACCACTTCATTGGGGCTGCTCCCACTACCCTGACTAATAGGGTGTCAGGCTGTATCCTGGCTCTATCAGTGTTCTCGTGCTATTGCATTTATTTTAAGTTCCCTGTTAAATCATAATTTTGATTTGTGATCTTCATATCAGTTTTTTCATAAAGCTGGAAATGCTTTTAGGAGCTCCTGGTGGTGCTGTAATGAGGCAGTTGACCTGCCAGCGAGTGGAGATGGAAAGGCCATCCCAGCCCGTGCTCTTGGAGAGCACTTAACAAAAAAAATCCCTCTTTTGTGAGTGTGTAAATGTGGGGATATTTTTATGCACTGAAAAAGCATCAGTTTCCATGAAGAGTTTCCAGGAAATACCTTATATGATAAGCTTTTAAACATTAAAACCTCTGTATAGACACCAACCATCCAATGATCTGACTTCTCTGATGTTATCTCTTCAATTCTGTCTACAAACAATGCCACTGTTATTAGAAAAACAAAGGGAGGTGAAAAAAGGAAAAAAAATCCAAGGGTATTTAATGATGAATTCTAAAATCATTATCTTCCCTGTCCTGTCCTCCCCCCTTCAGACACTGAATTATTTAAAGAAAATTATTTAATGAGGGCACATGAAATACATTACAAAGGACTATATCAGCTGGGGTCTCCATTACCACGATCTTCTTGTATGGGTTTTTTTCAGTGACAGTCTAAAACCCAAACTAGCTATATTATTTGATGGAGTTTAAAGAAGCAGAAACTTTCAGGGGCAGGGAAAACAGTCTTTGTCATGAAAGATAAGCTAACTTCCTTTGGAGTTTTTAACTGCAAGACATAGGGAAAGTGATAATACAATGTGAGGAAAAGGTCTACAAAGTATATTTGTGATGGGTGAATTTGCAATGCCAAACTGGTGGCAGCGATAGTGGATCAGAGGAAGGAGGAGTCACTGGGCCAGAATCTCATTTAGACAGTGCATTTTGGGGTGGAAAGTGTGGACTGGCTACAGAGGAGTTATTCTGACGAGCAAAGTCAGGAGAGCCTCTGAAATACAAAGCAGTGCTAAAAGAGTTTCTCTCTGTGTTACCCAGCTGAGTTTCTAAACATCCTCTCAGCTGTGATGCTGTAACAACTCTCAGCTTCCACTGCCATCAACAGAGACACGCTGGTTTATTTCACTTAAAGATACCACTGGTGTGTTTTAAATACATTGAAAAAAAATTACTTTGGTGTTTCCCCCATTTTTATTGTGTATTGATATTTGGGGTCTGTTATCAGCAATTTAAAGGCATTAGAGCTCTAGGTAGATCCTGTTTCGTGGGAATGGTAAAGATAGAAAAATGCATTTGACTTTTTTTTGAGTTTGCTTTATTTAAAATGAATTGTTCTCTGTGTTCCTCTAGCTGGGAAGATAGAAACTTGCTAGTGAGCTGTCTGTGAAAGCCAAACATTTATGAAAAGCAGGCAATGCTCTGTGTAAATTATTGAATATCAGCATACACCTGTCTGAAAAGCTGGAACTAAAGATGCACTGGATTTACTCAGAGATGGGACAAAGCCACATGCACTCATCCTGCAGATCTAAAAAAGACTTAATTTATGCTTTAGGCTCTATCTCCCAGTGTAGCCTCTGTCCTGGTATCTGTGCTGTCATGGCCACTCACAGGAAGGGCTCTGCTTTTCCTGCCATCTTCCCTGGAGGACAACCATAAATACTGTGGGAGGTCTGCATAAATAAATACTTCTTTAAGCCCAGAGAAATTAAGGAATAAAAATTCATGGAGTACAGTTATGGTCCAGAGTCAAGTCCATAAGTTTAGTGATAAATTTTGGGGTTTACCAGGGTAAATTGCTGCCTGAATTCAGAGCTGTGTTTGCTGCACCAACCAAGGTCCTGCAAACATGGGAGGCTGATTTAGCTTAAATCTGGCTCATATATCAGTAACAGGATTGTTAATTGACTACAGAATCCTCTATAGCCACTTACACAGTATCAAGGACTCTGATACTAAATTTACATGTTTGTTTATCAGGCTGGTGAACAGGAAAACTCTTTCCTTGGAAGCTATTGCAGTTTTAAGTGAATTCATTGATATAAAGCTGCTGTGTCGAGTTCTCAGCTGTACCCTCCAGTGCTGCCTAGGAGAATGAATCTGTGCCAGTTTACAGAGTCTGAGACTTTGGTCCCATGAGTCCATTTTTAGATTCACGTTTTGGCTATAATTGTATTTTAAAGTGTAAGACAGAATATTATGTGGCATTTTATTTTACTCTGTTAAAATGATCCCAGTATAATGGAAACAAGAAAAAAAAAATCACTTACTTAGGCAGTTTCCAAAATTGCAGTTCTGCAGAAAGGAGGGAAGTGAGTAGTTATATTTAAAAATGTTGGTAAATTGTCAGGCAACGGAGCAGGGATGGAAGAAGAAATGGAAGCAGGAATGTCTGCACAGCTTTAGCAATGAATCTGTACTTGTGGGCACTGTGCAGAGCCTCCTGTTTGCACAGCCAGCTCTGTGCTCTGGCAAAAATGGTGTGGGTTTGGGAAAGTTTTGCTTTGCATGACACTCACTTGACTTAACTGTGCACACATCAAAACTCTTACTCCTCCATCTAACAGAAAAATTACTTTGAAATATACACAGTCATCTTTGTTGGATATATATGAAGATAATGTCAAGCATTTTGGTATATTCACTTATGAATAATTCATCCAGCTGCACACAATTATTTATTATTATTAATTATGTGTGTATAGCTGGAAAAGACAGGAAGGCTGTAACCACTGCCTCCTGAGAGATGCTTGATCTTAAGAATTTGGTTAGACCAAGATGTGTGATACAAGAAAAGGAAGGAAGACAGTGATAAATAGATCTGATGACACAAAGGCTCTAATAATGTTGATGGGGAGAAATATTATTTTTTTGAGGTGATTGCCTTGGGAGCCCAGGCTGCTGTGAGTTCCCTTGGCAGGAGCTGAGCTCGTGCACTGCTCTCAGTGAGCTGTGGCTATTCAGAGCAGCAGTTTACATCAGAGCACACCTGGATATTCAGAACACATCAGAGCACATCTGGCTTGGCTCTGCAGTCTCCATGTGGCTGTGGGAGCTGACTTGGGTGAGAATGTCAGGAAAGGGCAAGAAGTGCTGTCCAGGTTAGACCAGGCATCCAGAGGAGCCTGCATGGGCCAGAGGCAGCCCTGTTTGAAAACAAACTGAAGAATTCCTGATCTCACATTATTTAGCTTTCTGAAAGAAAAAAAAAAAAAAAGGTGTGGAAGCAGGAAACAAAGATGCAAAGAGGAGCTTCACAGCAATAAACCACTTTCAGACAACATTTTGCTTTTATATTCCCCGTGCAATTCAGAGATATCCCTCATTGAAATTACATCAAGTGTAATGCTGTGATTTACTTCTGGCTTAACTCAAGGAAAATATTTACACACTGAGTAAAGCCTTAATAACAATTAATCTCTACACAGATAATTATAATACCTTCTTTCTGCATTTAGACTGTTAGGAAAGCTTGTAAGGAAATAAACTGAACTTAGTGCTGGTGTAAAGTTATTAATCTTGAATTCTTCTTTATGCAGTAAAAATGGAGTACTATAGGACACCTTCAATCTGCTTTTCTGATGGCTCTTGCCACATTGCACTTCTTCCCTTCAAGGACTGTATCTCTATTTCTTTGCATAGAAAGAAAATAACAATTTACATCCATCCCAACTTTTCACTGGTGAGAGCAGAGCTTCTGGAGCAACATCCAGCCTGGCATTCCTCATGGCTGCCATCTGCCCTGCCCAAAGCCCCTCCTTCAGAGGAGACCTTTTACAATGACAAACACACAAGTGCTCAGTGAGGTGAATGGGCACAAACTCCCCTGGAGCCAGGCAAAGCCAGGCAGGCAGCCTGGGGTGTTCACATCCCAGATCCATACAAATGACTGGCACTGCAGATTATTCCCTCTCCCAGTCATGCTGTGCGCGGCTTCTTGGGGAAGAAAAAGGAATTCCTGTTGTTATGTCTGGGCAAATGGAAACTGTGGTACAGTTTAAAGCATCAAATCTCAACCCAGGGGCTGTGGGGCTGGATGGGATGGAGGCGATGATGATGATGATGATGATGATGATGAGAGGAGTAAGAGGTCCCTGCCATGTTTGTGTGCGGCCTGCTCATCCCTTCAGGGGAAGGGGGATTTCTGTTTTCTTGAGTCACCCTAAATCATTTGGTGATGGTTTATGGGGAGGGTGAATCAAGCCTAAATATGATGATGGGGAATTGTTTCAGCTGGGCTGTGGATCTGGCGCCAGATGGAGGGAGACAAGGCGCTAAACTTCAGCCGCCCTCGGATTTCGCTTTCTCGGGTCTCTGTTATTTTACACAGCTGAACATTTAAGGGCAGATTTACACAGCTTTTTGTGAGGGAAAATTATTCCACTCAGGCGTGGCAGTTGAGTTTGATGGTCCCCAAGGACCACATGTGTTCAGTGTGAAGTCCTTTGCCTCCAGTGCCACCCAAACCTGGGCACACAGCTGTGGCTTTAAGCCTCTCGAGGCTGGGGGTAAAGTGGCTTAAGGGAGCTGGGATTAGCCAGGACTGACAGCCCTCTCTCCTACAGGTCCTGGACTATTTATAGGCTGCTGGGCCGTCAGGCTCTATTTCAGTGCAGAACAGGCCACTGCCCAGTTCCCTTCTTCCTGCCTGGGAAAAGGAGTGGAAACTAAAATTCTTTTTACTGGAGAAGGAAAGGAGACAGGAGAGGTCCATCCCATGCTCACCTGGCAGAAGTGACCAGGATTTACTCCATTCCCATCTTCATTATTAAACTCAGCCATTGCCCTGCTGTTTTTCCCAGGGAAAATCACTAAAACATGGATAGGATATGTTATCACACTTGCTGCCCATCTCCAGCTCATCCAGAACTGTGGTAAAGTTTCTACTCCTGCCCCAAAACAAGCCTGGGGTAATCTCTTTGAATCCTCTTAGAGCCTTCTCCTTGGAAGTTTCTTTTTATTTTTCCTGGATTTTGGTGTATTTTATTTTGTGCAAGATATGCTTCATAAAAGCAAAAGATACCTTGACTATGATATTTCTAAGAAAATAACAATGAGCCATAATATTCATTAAAAAAGGCCTCCCTTTAAACCTTAATGAGAAGTTAGGAACATTTTTATCCACATAATAAGTTTTTAACCCTTAGTCTAGCAAGGTAAGAGTATCTTCATAAGAGTACCTAAATTCACTGGAAGGATGGTCTGGGCCGTAAAACTGATCTGGATTATTTCATACCTTTATTCAAAATTAGCTTTCTTTGACCTATATTTGGCTTTGGGACACAGAAAATTTTGGATTGGCCTTGGAAATGCACAGCTGACACAGATATAAATATTCTAATCACTAGATATTTTTTTTATGCAAAGAAAATATCATTATATTACTGAAGCAGATTACTTATGGTTTCATTGTCCTCATAGGACTTGAACCCCACTTCCCATTAAATGAGATAATGTTGGTAAATCACAAATTCTGGAGCAGCCCCCATCCGTGTTGCAGGTGCAGAAGTCTGTTTTGCTCAGTTTGTCCCTTGTTTTACCACTTGCTCCTGGGCTGATGTGTTCCCAGGGGGGCAGAGATGTGGGGCAGTGCCCTCAGGGCCTGCCCAGGGTCGTGTTTGTGCCCTGCAGGGACCCCTCTCCTCCCAGCCCCACTGGGAGCACAGCCCTTCTGCACCACTGGGGGCAGAGCGAGGGATCTGGGATTTGGTGGCCCCCTCCAATCCCAACCCTGTCCCTTCACTCCCAGGCTGTCACAGGGAGTCCGAGCCCCCCTTGCATCATTTCTCCTGTCTTCCAAAAAGCTCTTCCCTCCATCTACCTGCCTTCCCCCCTTCCCTCTATCTCTAGTCTCTCCATCTCCTCCATCCCTTCATCTCCCTCTCATGTCTTCATCTTCCATCTCTCCTATTTCTCCATCTTTAATCCTCCCATCTTATCCCCATCCCTCTATCTTACATCCTGCTCTTTCCCTCTGATTTCAGTCTTCCATCCCTCCTTCTTCCCATCCCTCCATTTTCCACCCCTCCATTTCTCCATTTCTTCTCCATTTTCCTGTCCTTCTGCCTCCAATCTCTCCACCTCTCTCTCCTGCCTTCATCTTGCATGTCTCCTATCTCTCCATCTTTTATCCTTCCACCTTCCTCCTATCTCTCAATCTTCCATCTCGCTGTTTCCCTTTGACTTCAGCCTTCCATCCTTCCATCCTTCCATCTTCCCATCCCTCCATCTTCCACCCCTCCATCTCTCTCCATCTCTCCCCACCTCTCCATTTTCCCCATCCCTCCATCTTCTTCCCGTCCTTTTATCTCCCATCCTTCCACCTCCTTCCCATCCTTACACATTCCCTCCCAGTCCCCCGCCTCTCCCTCCTTCTTCTCCTCCTCCTCTTCCTCCTCGTCGTCGTCCTCCTCCTCCCCCCCCTCCCCCCCCCGCCCCCTCCTCCCCCTCCTCCTCCTCCTCCCCCGCCCGGTACCGCATTGCCGTAGTGCGGGGGGGCCGCTGCATTGCGCTGCCGCCGTCGATAGGTGGGCCCCTCCCGCGGAGATAAAGCCGGCGGAGCCCAAGCCGGCAGCCTCTGGCCGCCCCGACCGCCGCCCCGGTAAGAGCTGCGGGACCCCGGCGGGATGGGGGGGACAAGCGGGATGCGGGGGAGGTGTCCTGCCCCGGGGGCTGCGGGGGATCGGTGTTCCCCCCGCCCCGTGTGTGTGTGGGGGTGCTGTCAGCCTCTGGGGTGAGGGGTACCCCGAGGAGGGAAAGGATGGGGCTGGACCGTTCCTTCATCCCGCAGGTGCATCTTCCCGCAGGTGGGAAATAACGCGCAAGCCGTAGTGCTTCGGGACATGAAAAATCCTTCTAAAGGTTGTGCATGAGAAGGAAAACCTGATAATCCCCCCCGAGCTCGCCTCTCCCCTCCCCCCACCCTGCCTTTAGAATCAGAGAATCCTCGAATGATTTGGGTCGGAAGGACCTTAAAGATCATCTCGTTCCAACCCCCCGTCATGGGCAGGGATGCCTTTAGCTCCCTGGGGAAGGAGTGAAAAAAAAATTCCCCAATTCCCAAAGCGATCCTGCATCTCCCCCCGTATGCCAGGAGTCTGCAGGGGGGAGAGGGACCCTCACCCAGGACTGGGAGCTCCGGGACCGGGCATCTCAGTGGAGCCGCAAAACGGGCAGATCCGGGCTGGCTGCGTTCAAGGGCAGGAGGGACGGGACAGCGGCGGCTCCTGCTGCCCAGGGAAGCTTCTCGCTGGGAATGTTATCACCCGCATGACTGAATCGCTATTAGAGCAGCAAACCCCTCCTGACCTCCTTTACTTCTATGGGCAGATTCGTGAAATTGGATTTTATTAGACGTCAGATTAAAGCTCCTAATTGTGCCCGGTTTGTGTGCAGCTGCAGAGTCATGGCAACGCCGGGAGATGCCAGGACAGCTCCCCGGATATATCCGTTTGCGTTTTTAGCCTCCTCCCTCTGTTCCATCCACTTTCATGGTAGCAAAATATAATAACCCCCCCCAGTGCAGGCTCAGAGGAGCTCTCGACAGCCCCGCTGTTCGCAGCCCTGCTCGGGGGAGCAGGCGAGGGCTATTTTTGTCCACCCCATTTTGCGGACACCCTGTTGTCACCTGAACTGTGCCCAGCTGGGGAGCGCTGAGGGCAGCCCGGGAGGAGAGGCACCCTCGGCTCCTCCCAGGGCACCCACGACACGGAGGAGATGCTTGGAAAGAGCGAGAAGGCAGTGGGAGCAGCCCTGAGTCGCAGGGAGGTTTTCCAGGGAGGAAGGGCACCTTCGAAGCATCGATGACGTAGCCCTGGGAACTGGGGGTCTCCGCGAGGGCGGTGGAGGGCAGGATGCCGAAAACCTCCATGCCGAGACTTGGAGGCTTGGACGTGGCAGCCCGAAATAGCCCGGCTGGCCTCCTCGGCGGGCAGGCTGGCTCTGACCCAGCACGGGCAGAGCTGCCAGACGAGGCCGGGCACCCCCGGGCGCGTGGTCCAGCGGGAAGGTGGGGCGAGGGGAGGACAGCCTTTCCCGAAGGGCTGTGAGGGGGGCTGGCACAGGGGGGCTCTTTTGACGCGCCTGCCTCTTCCCCCGCAGCCTCCCCCCAAAAGGCAGCTGCGTTCCCACCGCCCTCCTCAGCGCCGCCCGCCCCGGCCAGCCCCGCGTAGCCCAGCAGCATGGGGAAGGAGAAGACGCACATCAACATCGTCGTCATCGGGCATGTGGACTCTGGGAAATCCACCACCACCGGGCACCTCATCTACAAATGCGGGGGCATCGACAAACGGACCATTGAGAAATTTGAGAAGGAGGCTGCCGAGGTGAGGAGCCCACCCCTCAGCCTGCCCCCACCCCGCATTGCCGCCCGCGGGGATGCTCCGCACTGATCCCCGCGAGCATCCCGCAGGCAATATTCCCCTTTTGCCGGTGCTGCCCTTCTCTTACCTTCTATTTCTCCCTTGTTCCCATCTATTTTTCTCCCTCTGCACCCCTGGGTCTTCCCGACTTCTCTGGCCTTGGGAAAATAGGGCATTTGGGCGCTCGCCACCCTCTTTTCCGGAGCTGGGGGACTCCCAGCTGCCGGCTGGAAATGAGGGCAGGGGCACGGCGAGGTCTGCAAGATGGGTTAGGGAACCAGCAGTAATCACCAGGATTCTGGAAAAGCCACAAACCGTGGTGCTTCAAGGCATGAAATTCCTTCTAAATATGGTGCATGATGGGGAAAACCTGATAATCCCTCACTGCCTAGGTCAGGGTGCCTGAATTTCACTCTGAAGCATCAGCTTCCAGTGCCTGCTGGGGACAAGGTGCAGCATCAGCTGGACCACTCATTTGATCCAGTTGAAAAACCCCATTCCCATTTTCCTCAGGCAGATGGTCTGGTGTGTAGTTTGACTGGTAGCCTATGCTACAGAAAAGCTGGCTGGAAATCTGAGCATTTGAGTTAAATTCTTTTGTTTTAACTTTACAATGAGGGCATTTGTAACAATTGTATCATGTGTACATGCAGAAGCTGTCACACGGCAAAGCACCACCCGATACCTGTAATATGCAAAGCCCAAGATCAAAGAGGAAGAAACAGTCTTGGGAAGAAAAATATGAATTGGGAGTCCTGAGAAATTAATGATGGTAAATTCTAGAGTGGTGTGTGAGGTGGGAACAGCCTGGTTGTGTTATCCATAGGGCAGCTCCTGTTACTCAGAAGATGGCTTGTCGTCATCGCTCTGGGAATCTTTAATGCAGATACCCCTCCTTTCTCCCTTTTTTTTTTTTCTGGTCAAGATCCCACATTTTATTGACAAAAAAAAAAAAAAGAAATTTAAAGAGCTGCCACTCTTGATTTCACATTTTGCTGTCTGTCTTTACCATTTTAATTTGCTGATAGCATCTGAGGTAAATCCCCTATTTTCCTACCTCACTTTCAGCCTTTTTTTCCCATCCTTAAGCAAAGAGCCTCTTCCTTCATACAAAACGATCCCTTTCCCTTGGTTTAAAATGGTTGCTGATATCCTTCCATAAATTCTCCCCCTTTACCTATAAGATCAGATAAGGCATGATAAGGTTATCGTCGATGTGATTGCAGTGATTTTAATTGAACAGACACTTTCACTGACTTGCCAGGATCCGCGGGCACCGGAGGCTGCTATTAATAGCCTATTGACTGAGCTTACAGACTCCATTTTCTGATGCAGGGCTCGGGAAGGGTTTGCTTCCATTAGGTGGCATTCACAGGAAATGGAGGCCTGTGTGCACCCAAAAAGCCAACAAAAAACTCAGGGTCTGTTATTTTATTTAAGAGAAAAGAGTGAGGATTTCTCCTTTTTTTTTTCTTCTGATTCAAGGGCAGAGGTAACAGTATCTCTGAAAGAGGAGTTGTTCTGTTTTTTAAAAAAAAAAAACAACAGTATTTGTGGCCTCCGAATAGAAAGCTGTCCCTCCACTGGGGTTCGATCAGGGAAAATCGGGCTATTTCTGGCACTGAACAGGGAAGGTATTGTGCAGAGCTAGATAATACCCTGGGTTTTTCAACACCAGCTCTGGGTAACTGAATACACCCCGTGAAAGGAGGGAAACTGTGTGCTAAATAAAGGATCTCATTTGTCTTCGCGTTACGTGTGATGCCAAGCTCTGGGGGGGTCTCACACGTGATGAGCAGCTGGTTGTGTGTGTGGACATGGCTGATGGCAAGAAGGTGCTGGTTCCCTCTCAGCTCCCGTGGGAGAGCCAGGGGGGCTGCTCTGTGCCTCAATTTCCCCATCCAGAAGGGAGGGAATAAGCTGCTGATGGGGGAAAGGCTGTGGGATGTGCTGATTGACCTCCCGCCCGAGAAGAGCCCATTATTAATGCAATGCACAAATCCACCTGCTGTTCCCTGCTGTGTCTCCACTTCCAGCAGTAAATGAGTACACTCTGATGACTCCTCTCTGTTCCCTGGCAAGGGGGAGTGCCTGCTGGAAAGGGTTAACCTGGCCCCATCCCTGGAAGTGTTCAAGGCCAAGTTGGATGGGATTTGGAGCAACCTGGTCTAGTAGAAGGTGCCCCTGTCCATGGCAGGGGGGTTGGAATGAGGGGACCTTGGAGGTCTTTTCCAACCCAAACCATTTTGTGATTCTAAAAACCTCCAAGCTCCTGCTCTACCCCCTCACTAAATCCAGTGTCAGGAGGATGCTCAAGAGCAGAGACTTGATTCTGGATTTTTCCATCCCAGTGGGAGCTCACAGCTTCCCAGCAGAGATGGGGCATTGTGCATCGCCTCCTCGACCTGGCATCCCCTCTGAGGAGGGGAAGTCTTGCCCCTGGCTTTAGGATTTTGCCTGTAATCCTCCGGAGCAAGCTGCAAAGTCATCGCAGCACTCAGCTGTTATGAAACAGGCTGTCACCATTAATTCCTTGTGTTGGCTGGGAAACAGGGCTGGAGTGTGGGAGATGGAGCAGACCAGCCCCCGGGCATGGTGTGGGCAGAGCAGGTTTGGATGTGATGCTGTGCTCTCTTTCGTGGGGAGGCTCATCACTGAAGCATTCAGAACCTACCATTGGGAAGTGCTTCCCTCTGACTGGTGATTGATAAGGGGCCAGAAGAAATTGTGGTTGCAGATAACAGAGGGATTGGGAGCAGGGTATCACATCTCTGACCTTGCATAGCAGTAGACCATTAAATCATCTGCAAATGACCTAAATTCCTTTTTCTGCCTTAAAACCCCCTTGTATCTGAGCCCAAGAGCTGATGGCTGCAGCCCATTAACCTCCTGCTTTGGCCAGGCTCCCCTGACTGCCCCAGCACACGGCGTGGTCAGCAAGGGTGGGCTAGTTGTGCCTCATCTCCACCTTGGCAGGATCCCAGCTCAGACTGGGAGCACGACCTCCACACTGGAAGGAAATCCAGCTCTCCCTGGTGCTGTGACGTCAAAGGGCTCCAACCCAAAGGAGAAGGCACTTCAGAAGTGCCACCGTGGTTTTACCAGGGAATGTGCTTTATCAGAGGCAGAAAGATTTTCTGGAGCTAATCTCTCCCAGCATGATTTCCTGCATTACAATGTTGGCTGAGATTTTGGCCATTTGGCAACGACAGTTGGTCTGGCTGCTGCTCACAGTAGCTTCTCCTGTGAATTTGCACACTCCATGGCAAAAATCAATCACGTTTCTATTCTGCTCGTAGCAACCATCTCTCGTTTCATTTTCTTTTAACCCATTCCACTCCTATGCCCCTGCCAGTTTTGAGCTCACTCATGCAGGAATGCCCTTTCCCACTAGTCAGCTGCCTCACAGGTCTGAGCCATGGATTAAAATCACAGAATTAGAGAGTCATTTAGGTTGGAAAAGCCCTCTAAGGTCATCTAGTCCAACCATTAACCCAGCACTGCCAAGCCCACCACTAGACCATGTCCCTTTGTGTTCAGCTCTGTGAAATTGTGGGAAATAAACCTAAATAAATCTCATAAACAGACCTTTTCAATAACTCCATTAAGATTAGGAAATGGGATAAGTGTATAAATACCTTCTCAGAGACATTGAGTGTGACAAGAAGCAGCTTTCCAGGTTTCTGTACAGGATTTCCCAGCAGCAGTGCAGGACCATGGTGTTCCATGAAGAAGACCATTCACTTCATGGCTCTTCTTCCAGCCTCTCCTGCATCCTTGCTGAGGAACATGTTGAGAGCAACATCTCCTTTCACCTGTATTTGTTAGTAAATAGACCACAGTTCTCACTGAATTTGGGGACTTTCACCTTTAATGTTTGCAGCGTGACCATGTGTGGGCTTGGGAAGTGCCGTGGAGGGTGGGAGGCCATCACCAGTGCCATGGGCTTGGGTTTCTCACTGGTTCTTGCCTCTGTGTTGGCCAGATGGGGAAGGGGTCCTTCAAATACGCCTGGGTGCTGGACAAGCTGAAGGCCGAGCGCGAGCGTGGCATCACCATTGACATCTCGCTGTGGAAGTTTGAAACCACCAAGTACTACATCACCATCATTGACGCCCCTGGCCACAGGGACTTCATCAAGAACATGATCACCGGGACCTCCCAGGTGAGAAATGGGGCCCAGGGGGTGGGGGGCTGCTGAAGGGGGGAGGCTGAGGCTTGTTCACGAGTCCAAGGTCACATAGGTGACGTTGGAGTCCTTTTGGAGGTGGGGAGTTGAGAGAGCAGATGTTGAGGAGCGTTCAGCAGGGCCCACCCCAGAGACGAGCACACCGTGGTCCTGCACCTCCCTGGGTGTCCGGGAGAAAGGGTGTCCTTGGGCACTTTGGGGTAGTTTCTCTGCCCCATTTTCACCCACATGAGAAGGTGGGATGAATGTGGACTGCCTGGGAGCTGGGATGCTGTGAGCTACAGGCCTTTGTGTGAGGATATCTCTGCATTATTTTAGCCTCAGCTAAATAAGACATACAGGAAACTTCCAACAGTTCACTAAGTTTTATTGGGTAAAGGAGGCTCCACAGATCTTCTCTCTCAAAACAGCTTTCTTTGTCCCACATCATATTGCCAAACCAAATGGTCTGCCCTTCGTGAGTAGGATGGTTTCCTCTCATTGCATTTTGGGACATTCCTGAATCTCCCTGTGACTGATGGGTGCTGGATGGACCCCACTACATGCCCAGTGAGATTTCCATTGAGGGGCCAGTTGGGCTGGGCATGGCTTTCTGCCAAACCCACGCAGCTTCTGCTATGTGTTCTGGGTACAAAAGTGATCTGGGGAACAGTTTCTATGGCTGGAGTCACCCGGGAAGGTTTTTTGCAAGACTTCAGGGGAATTTTATATAAAACCTTGTCTGTAGATGACCAAGATGAGGTCCTGGGCAGAGTCCTGCATCCCAGAGGGATCCACCCCGGTTTCCCACCCACAACACAGAACTGTGTGGGGCTGGCAAGTCTGAAATAGCACAGCTGGGTCAGTTTTGAGGCAGATCAGCAAGGTTAAGGGTAGCAGCTGGCAGGGAGTCATCTGGAACTCCCTCAAAGCCCTCAGGGGTGTCACCAGGGCCGTGCTCTCTGGAGACAGCAGCGGTTCACTTGCTCTCTCCCCCCAGGCTGACTGTGCTGTGCTGATCGTCGCTGCTGGTGTGGGTGAATTTGAAGCTGGCATCTCCAAGAACGGGCAGACCCGTGAGCACGCCCTGCTGGCTTACACCCTGGGGGTGAAGCAGCTCATCGTGGGCATCAACAAGATGGATTCCACAGAGCCCCCCTACAGCGAGAAACGCTACGACGAGATCGTCAAGGAGGTCAGCGCCTACATCAAGAAGATCGGCTACAACCCGGCCACAGTTCCCTTCGTGCCCATCTCGGGCTGGCACGGAGACAACATGCTGGAGCCCTCTCCCAATGTAAGTGTGCCTTGTGTTAGGCTTCTCCCCCCAACCCAGGGATCCCCACCCGGGCTGGAGATGAACCCCATGCTCATTTCGTGTGCCCACAGTGCACCAAGGCCCATGCTGGCAGCATGGATGATGTGTTGTGGAGCTGTGCTTGGCCCCAGGGAGGATGAATGGGCTCACTCTTATGGCTGCTGTGCCCCAGCCAGGCACCCCAGCAGCTAAACATGAGCATCTTCAGGAGATGATCTGTCTGGCTTTGCTTCTGGGCCAGGATTTGAGGTTTTTGCCTTGTCAGAACTGACGGTGACGTTAGAGCAGCAATTGTCGCTCTTAGCAGGAGCAGCGGGTGTGATTTTAGGGCATTGTTTTCTGAGGGGAATAACACAATCTGGTGTCAGGCTTGGAGCAGTTCCCACCCTTCAGCCAGGCTCCCTCATGCTGGGTCTCAGTCCCCTTTCCCACTGATGCTCTGTGTCACTCCAGTGGCCAAACCTCCAGCTCCAGCACTGGGATCTCACTTCTAAAGGTGACATTTCCTCAAGGAAGTACCAGGTTTCCCATGCCAAACCCACAGTTCCCTACAGCATCCATTTGGGGCTGGTCCTTTTCCAGTTGGTTTGTGCACTCTTTGTGATGGGAACTGGGGGGAGACAAAGGCAGGGTGCTCTGGGTGGGCCTGTGCCATCATTTCATACAACAGAAGGAAGAGCTTAAGAAGGATGGAGGTTTTGGCAGACAGTCTGCCCATAACTCTTGTTATTCTGACACTGGTTTTGTTGGAGAAAAAGCTACCCCAGGGTTAATCTTTTAAAGAAAAGATGGGCTGGAAAGTTCTGGCCAGAGGAAAGTCCCTGCTGTCCTGGTGACTTCTGTGTGACCTTGAGCAAGTTGCTCTGATCAGACACCCCAGGAATCTCTTGTGAAACCAATGGGAAATTTGATGCTTAGGGGGACTTCAGGACATCACCTGTGGATTACAGGGCAGGGCTCTGTGATGAGGGAGGCAATCCATGAGTCCAGCAGCAACTGAGGGAGGTCAGGGATCACAAGGCTGAGAGAGGGGAGTGCTGCAGTGCAAACTCACACAGTCATGAAGCACAGCTCCTGCCCTGCACAGGAAAGGCAGCTCACTTGGGATGGCTTGGAAGGAAGGAATTACTGGGGTGCTTGGGAGATTCCTGCTCCCTGAGGAGCAGAGCTGGGATAAAGGTCAGCCACGGCCATGCCAAACCCAGCCCCGTGGTTCCTGGGTGCCTTAAATCAGGCAGGCTCCAAATGTCAGCAGCTGCTGGGCCGGGAAGATGATCCTGACCAATTCTCCTATTAATAGGCAGCAGAGGGGAGGCACAGAGCAGGAGGGGCTTAGTGGCCCCCTTCCTCCAGAGGGGTCTCAGGGCAGGTTCCCAGTGTGATGTGCTGCCTGAGGGAAGGCAGGGGATGATTTGGGAAGAAAACCTGGCCTGGTCTAGAACAACATGAGCTCTGCTGGAGAGGGTGCAGGGACAGACTCCTCCTCCCCATGTTGCACCACCTCTAGGAAAGCTTAAGCAGGAACCTGGTGTAGATGTCCCTTCTCTCCTTCCTCGCCTGAAAAAGCTCTGATTATTTTCACTTGTAATTTCTGGACAGGTTTCACTGAAGCACAAGGCAGTCAAGTGACTTGTCTGTCTGTCAGGGGACTTATCAGAAAGTGGGGATTAGAGCCATGATGTTCCTGTAGCTCCTGTTGCCTCTGAGCAATGGGGGGTGTGGTGGTACATCAGGCTGGAACCAGCTCTGTGTGGGAGACTCCAGCCCACATCCCTGTTGCACAGGATCCCAAGGCCAACTGTAAAAAATTACAGCTGGGCTGTGCTTCCCCCAAAGTTTGGCATTTGAGAGCTTCCTGGGAAATGGGGTGTTCTGTGAAGCAGCTTTCTGTCTCTGCAGCTGGCAGGATGGGGCCATTCTATGTGGTTTGGGACACTTTCACCCTGTGGAATGCTGCAGCCCAAGCACACCCAGTCTCTGGTGCTAGGGGATGTGGTGGCCCAGGGCTGCGGCTTCACTGGGGTGTGTGGGTGGGGGTGTTGAGGTGCTCATGGGCTGGGGAAAGCCAGGAAAAGGCAACTGCTTTGTAAAATAGACTTTGAGTGTAAAAGAGCTGGAGCTCAGCTGTTATTTTGCGGGGCTGGTGCCTGTCTGCCTGCAGGATTTGGTCAGATCCTGCTTTTCTCATAGGAATGGTGGAGTAGGAATTGTTCTTTGGGAAGCAGATTTGGGGAATACATTACAGAGGTTTTATTTGGGTGGCCATGGGAGGCAGCAAAAACCAGGTTTTGCAGACACTTTTTACCCTGAGGCTGTGCTGAGGTTTCACAGACATTTGTTCCCAGAATGTGTCTAAATTCATCTTTATCTGATTCTTGGCATGTCAGAAGTTCCCTGGAGAGAGGGATGGCTCTGACAGCCAGGTGTCATGGGCAGAGGTTGTAATTTTCCCGTGTGCCAGAGCTGTGTGGGACAGAGGGATGGGAGCTGTGGGCACTTGGTGGCTGTCATCCTCGAGAGCAGAGCCCGTGGGCAGGTGGCCACGGGACAGCTGCTGGCACAGCTCCCTGCCCGGCGTTTGGGCCGTGCCACAGCAGAATGGGGGAAGGTCTGAGTCATCCTGCACATCACACGAGGCTCCCTCACTGCCTGGATGGAGTTTTCATCTTGCCAAGCTGTTGCCTGGTGCTGGGTCTGGCTGCAAGAGTGGCAGTGCCCTGGCTCCAAAAGTGTCCCCAGGCTCCTCCTGCCACTGCCACCAAGAAAGACAAGTGGTGAAAGATGTGGACCTCTGAAGGCTGAGGATACAAGATTTGGATGCAGGCTGAATTCCCTGGCTGCATCCAGTCTTTCCCTCTCTCCTTCCCAAAGCTGCTGAGGATCACAGGACGGGAAACCAACCTTGGCATAGCCACATCCTCCAGGGATGGCTGTGATGCTGGGGGATCTTTGGGGGTCTTGCTTCACTCCAGCCCCACATGTCCATTGCACTGTGCCACTGCTGTTCGTGCTAAGGAAAAAAAGCCACATCCACAAAGCGTGTGATGGATTTGGGACACACAGGAAGCATTTGTTGTTGGAATGGGAAAATACTGTCTTAACCCTCTCTGTGCAGAGGCAGGGGAATGGCCTTGCAGACTCTGATCTCTGCTTGTTGTATTAGGGTTGTCACAGACCCAGGACTGAAATTTTCTTGCCTCCTCTTGCTGGAGGCAATGTTCCTGGAGGGCAGAATCCAGGCAGCTGCTGCAGTGCCCATGGGTTGGGGTTGGAAGTGGGTCTGTGGGTTTGCTGGCTTTAACCACTTCCATCCTTTTTCTCCTAGTAATGGATGTCTTGCTTGTTTCTAGAAGAGAGAGGGGGATATAAGCCTGCAGGGATGGTGGAGTGGAAGGAGCTCCCCATCACCCTGGTAAAGCCAGAACATGGCAGGACTGACTCTATGGAGGTTGTCCTGCTGGGACATCCCTCTGGATTCACCTCTGGGTGCTGAGGACAGGCACACTCAGTGCATGTTGGAAGTGTTCAAGGGCAGGCTGGATGGGCCTTGGAGCAACCTGGTCTCGTGGAAGATGTCCCTGTCCATGCCAGAGGGGTGGAACAAGATGGTTTTTGAGTTCCCATCCAACCCAGGCCATTCTGTGGTTCTATGGTTCTCTGTTGCCGCTCTCTTCCCAGATGCCTTGGTTCAAAGGCTGGAAGGTGGAGCGCAAAGAAGGCAACGCCAGTGGGGTGTCCCTGTTGGAGGCCCTGGACACCATCCTGCCCCCGACCCGCCCCACAGACAAACCCCTGCGCCTGCCTCTCCAGGATGTCTACAAGATTGGAGGTGAGCCCTGACACTCCCCTGCTTTAACTGGAGTCTTCATTCCACGGGTATCTGGGAATGACATTTCCAGGTGTTGGGAGACTAGAGGGATTTGACCCTTCAAACCGGAGATAATGTTGGAGAAAAGGGTTGTAGCTCCAGGGCAAAGACCCCGTTTGAGCCTGGGCTGTCTGGGGTGGAGGGGACATGCCCAAAGGTGCCCAAGGACCAGAGAGGAGCAGCAGGTTTGTTATTTCTCTTCCCAGGAAATGCATGATACCAAAACGGCTGCAAATCTGTGTCTTCCAGAGACCATGGCTGGCCAGGCAAGTTGGAGGCAGCAAAAAGCATTCTGTGACCCAGATGAGGGACAAGACCAGCAGGGAGGGCCACTGAAGCTGGTGCAGCTTGGCTGTGACCTGCCTGAGCTTCCCAAATGCTGGTGTCCATCAGCGGCACCTCCTGCTGCCGAGCTGTGCCAGCCATGTAGGGAGCGCCGTGGCTGCCGCGTGTCCCCTTCCTCTGCAGAGGTGATGGGGACACTTTGCTCAGCTATAAATACCCTGTGAGCTCTCTGACCTGCTGGCATAAGTGGACAGCACTGCTGACTCCTTGGCTGTTGGATCAGGCAGGCACAGCCTTTTGCAGGCCTTTCCCACCTTTTTCCAAGGACACATGCACTGCAGGGGTTGAACATGGGATTTAGCAGGGTTTTTAATGCAGGCTGCTGTTGTTTGCAGTGGAGATGGAAAGCGGTGTGCAGGTCTGTGTCCTCCCCTAGCTCAGCTGGGGCAAAGGGATCTGGTTTTGCTGGGGGGAGTGTCCTTGGGGAGCTGAGACACCATGGGAAGAGAGGAGGTGGAGGCAGCAGGGTGGATGTGGAGGAATAGATGGGTCCAGCCAACCTCCTCAGTCTCTTTTCAGTGTTGTTTCTCTCAATCATTCTTCACCTGCCTTCAAAGGGGAATTTTCCCGAACTCTCCTGGTGACACAGGGTGTAAAATATCCCTGTCGTTTAATGAGCCACCCTCATTTTCTGTCACAGCTTGTGGGCTGGCCCTCAGGGATGTGGACAGTGTTGTTGCACACTTGCTATGATGTCCCAGTCCTCCATGCAGGAAATGCCACAGCTACTCCAGGAGAAGACCTTTTGGGACCTGTGGATTGGGCAGGACTTTCTGACAATGGGTTACTTATCTTTTTACAAAACACTGAGTAGGAAGGATGGACTCATAGCAATTTTTAAGACCCCAGTGTTGATCTGTTGAAAACTTGGGGGTTTTGGGCAAAGGGCAAACATGTTCTTTGGTGAAAACCACCAGAGATATCTTGCTGAATCCAGGCTCTGGCCCAGGGACGTACCAAGCAGATTGAATTTTGCCGCCCTCTGTCCTTGTCTCCTTAGGGATTGGCACAGTCCCTGTGGGCCGAGTGGAGACTGGAATCCTGCGGCCTGGCATGGTGGTCACCTTTGCCCCTGTGAACATCACCACTGAGGTGAAATCCGTGGAGATGCACCACGAGGCCCTGAGCGAGGCTCTGCCCGGGGACAACGTCGGCTTCAACGTGAAGAACGTCTCGGTGAAGGACATCCGCCGCGGGAACGTCTGCGGGGACAGCAAGTCAGACCCACCGCAGGAGGCCGCGCAGTTCACGTCTCAGGTGAGCGGGGCTGGCGGTTCCGCCCTTGTTTGCCACCACCCCCCAGCTCCCAGCCTTGCTGTGACACTGCTCTGTCCCCCAGGTGATCATCCTGAACCACCCTGGCCAGATCAGTGCTGGCTACTCGCCCGTCATCGACTGCCACACCGCACACATCGCCTGCAAGTTCGCCGAGCTGAAGGAGAAGATCGACCGGCGCTCCGGCAAGAAGCTGGAGGACAACCCCAAGTCCCTGAAGTCGGGTGATGCAGCCATCGTGGAGATGATCCCTGGCAAGCCCATGTGTGTGGAGAGCTTCTCCCAGTACCCACCCCTTGGTAAGGGAACGGCTCTTTGGAGGTCTCCTGTGGAGGAGCATGAGGGCTTTTGTGGGCGTAGAGCTCGCGTCAGACATGCTGAGCTTCTCCCAGTTGGATGGGGAGGGAGCTGAGGATGTTTTGTCGCTGCCCCATGTGCTGGTAGGGTGTGGAAAGCTCTCTGCCAAGCTGAGTTTCTAAAGGCTGGGTTTTCCCCCTGGCAGCAACAAGACTTTTCCTTCACGCTTACTAAACCCTGATAGTTTCTGAACAGAGAAACCTTTTCCAGTTTCCTCCTCTCTGACCTGAAACAAGTAGTCAGGAGAAGAAAGAGGGAAGTATGCTCAGTAGAGGCCACTTTTTAATGCAGGGAAGCACTATGCTTGAGTTCTAGGATGGGACATTAAAGACCAATTGTTCCCACCCCCAGCCATGGACAGGGACACCTTCCACTAGACCAGGTTGATGTTGCACATCTGAAAGCTTCAGCAACGCTGGGAGCTTGCAGAGAAGAGATGGGGTTTAAGTTTAAAATCCAGTAATTTAAATGGAGGGGAGCATCAGACCTGGTGGTGAGAGAGAGGAATTATAGCTCAGGAACCTGCTCCAAGGGCAAGAGTAACGCAGGGCACCATGAGTGGGGGTTGTAGACCCCACCACCACTCTCCCAGAAGGACTCAGCCTCAGTGTCTCACTCGCATTCCCCTCTCTCCACCCCCCAGGCCGCTTCGCTGTCCGTGACATGCGGCAGACCGTGGCCGTGGGTGTCATCAAGAACGTGGAGAAGAAGAGTGGTGGGGCCGGGAAAGTCACCAAGTCTGCCCAGAAGGCCCAGAAGGCTGGCAAATGAATCGTGGGCTCCCAGTGCATCGCGCAGAAACCATCCCTGACACCAGGACGCTGCCACCGTCTCCCCCGGGCGCACGTGTGCACATCAGCTTGTAAGAGTTTATATGTCAACGACTGGATGCTCACCATTAAGGTCCAGTGGAAATTCTTTAAAAGGAAAAGCATGTTCCAGCGTTTGTGAGGCTTCATGTTAATTTTACCAATAAAACTGGTACAACATCCACAGTGGAAAAAAAAAAACAAACCCTAAACAAAACCAGACAAACCCCCCCCCAGAAAAAACAAAACAAATCAAAACAAACCAACTCAAAAGGTGTGGAGCTGTGTGTGTGTGCGTCTGTCATTGAGAGGGGCTGGGCTGGGTGAGGGTTGTGTAGTCCCACTTAGAGTAGATGGTGGGGTCAGCACAGCAGGGCCTGGGATGGAAGTACGGAGGAAGAAGGACAGCTGGGAGCCCATATTCAGGGTGTCAGCCAGCACCCAGCCCTTCCCCAGCTCCCACTCCTTGACCTGGGTGATTCCCTCAGCCTGAAGCAGTGACAACTCTCACAGCAGTTCTGATACTCTCCTCAACCAGCTCAAGATTCTAAAATCATTTTCCAGGGCTTTTATTATATTTTTTTCCATGCAAAATAGGCTTAAATTGACCTCCTACAGTTATGCCACTGAAAGAAAGCAAGATCGTGCACCGCATGTCTCCTGGAAGGGCAAGCAGCATCACTTTGGGTCTGTGTAACACCCCACCCTTTGGGGAGCAGGGGCTGAGACTGCCTTCTCTCCCCACGTGCTGCTCTGCCTCACACATGGTGGATCCCCCAGCCCTTTCCAAACAGCACAACAGGAACATCTCTTCCTGACTGAAGCCCAGACATGACTCAGGTCTCACAGGAAGCCCCAAAACTCATGATCTTCACCCAGGGTGATGTTTTGACTCCAATCACAACAGGCAAGCCCCAGGCAAGGTGTGCACCTCTCCCAACTCCACCCAGGGCAGCTATCCCAGTCCAAAGGGTTGTGGGTGCTGAGTGGTTGGGGCTGACCAAAAAGCAACAGCCAGGAGCTGTGGGGGGGAAAGAGGGGGAGCACTGGGTGTGAGGAGGAGCCGTAGGTGGTACAGAGGGACAGGGAGAAAGAGGGAGGTGGTATGAGAGTTGTGCTTCCACTACAGCATTCCGAGGATGTTTCCAAGGGGCATTTCCTCCCTGAAGGAAGCACGAGCAGCGTGCTGGGGCAGCCTGAGCTTGTCTGTGCCCATGCCTCAGCTTTCAGGAGGAGACAGTGC
Source organism: Erpornis zantholeuca (assembly GCA_013400515.1). Taxonomy (NCBI): domain Eukaryota; kingdom Metazoa; phylum Chordata; class Aves; order Passeriformes; family Timaliidae; genus Erpornis; species Erpornis zantholeuca. The sequence continues at coordinate 201,555 of VZTN01013617.1, read as the reverse complement.
TGGAAGCAGGCAGCCCTACACGGTCTCTGTGAAGGGCAGCACCATGCGAGGCCCTTCCCAGGAGAGCTCCAGAAGCACAAGTATCATCATTACTGTTTGTGTCACAAAGCCCTTAATGATCCTAATTAACATCTGCTGCTCTGCAGTACTGAGTGTCCCCAGGCAGAGCCTCAAGGAGGTGACATCAAGCTGAAACACAGAGAGCTCTGCGTAAACTCACCCTGCCTGCTTCCCCCAGCACTCTCCCCATCCCATGTCCTGCTCTGGCAGCCCACGGACACGGACCAGCTCCCTGGGCCAAGATCCCCAAAACTGTGCACAGGCCACCAAGCCTCCTCACCCCTCTCCACCCTCCACCAGCTTCATCCATGGAAATCAATGTGCTGCCTGAGGTCTGTGCAGTATCTGGGCTCTCTGAAGAGCTGTGTCCTTGGCAAATTGCAAGGGGATCTGGGGATCCCTGCAGGCACAGCACAGCCACGGGGGGAGGCTGTTTTCCCACTGATTATTTAACCTCATCTTCCAGCTCTTCCTGCATTTCCCAGCTCCCAAGGCATGTTTTCCCTGAGACAACTTGTGACTCGTCCTGGGTATTTCCAAGCAGGAGAGCACCCTCCTGTGCATGATTTTTCCTGCACCCTTAAAAGCAGCAGCAACAGGAGCTCCTGTGGGAATATCCCTCCCACGCTTTTCAGGAACCTCCAGCTCCCTGGTGCCCCATGGAAGCCAGCCCCTGGCACGGCAGGAGTGGGGACAACCATGGGGTCAGGTGGGGGACAGAGAAGAGCAGGCGCAAAATCTGCACCTCTCCTGCTATTTTAAAAGCAAATACAGGCTTGACAAAGCCATGGCTACGTTTCCATAGAAATATGCCAGGAGAGCTGTGAAAGATACTCTGGGAGCACTGCACAAGTGGTGAGGTAATTAATGATGGAACTGCAGAACAGCAAAAATATAAACCCAGAGGATTTAACTCTTGGACTTGCTCGTGGCTCAGAGCAGGGCCAAATCTTCAGCCTCATTTAAGTGCAGGTTGGCACCCCAAGTGATCTGCAGGAGAAGAAAGAAGAGATGGTGCTTGAAGTGAGACCTCAGCAGCAGCAGTAGCATCCCCCATTTTGGGAGGTTTGGGTCAGTCTTTAGTGAGACAGAATTAACAGATATAGTGTGATTTAAACCCAATTCAAATCATAAAGTTCCAAGAAGAAAAATATGCTGGGTTTCTGGGCATTTCAACACAGTACCAGTGAAGCCACAGCCTGCCTCCAGCCAAACCTTGGGTTTGAATCCCTTTTGGATCAGTGTTTTGGGATTTTATTGATGACCCACCATGTGCAAATCACTTCCTGGCCCCACAGGGCTTGCAGGAAAACAAGCAATGGTGCCCTTAATTTGATGTGATCTGTTTTGGGGTCCTACCAAAACGATAAGCAACCCAGCATCCCCCTGAGCTGGAGTACAGGTGGATTTTGGCCAACCTTGCAGTGAGCTCAAGCTGATTTTGGAGCTATCAGTGTCAGAGCAGGTCAGTGCATGTGACCCATGGCAGGTGACAGAACTGTGGTGGTGAGATGAATTTTAAAATGCCAAATTCTCCTTCAGTTCCTCCCTGTCGTGGTCAGGCATGCTGGGACCCCATAGCTCCCCAGAGCTCAGGGGCATTTTTTCATAACAACTTTCATTGTTTTTGAGTCCTTTTCCACCCCCAGAGCTCCCTGAAGGCATCGCGGTGGCTGCTCCCGTAGCAGCCTCATCGGTGCCATCTCGTGGAAGCGGCGACAAAGTCCTCCTGGAACAGCTGCCAAGCGGAGGAAATCCAGACCCACGTCCCTGGTCCCTGCAGGCAGCACGTCCAAAGCAAAAGGAATACTCTGGGGAGATGCAAAGTGCTTACTGTCATTTCTTTGGGGACCAGAGTTTGCAAATGTGATTGTATTTCCTGAAATTTGAAGCTGGTGGGGGGAAAATTTCTTGAGGTTGTAGGAAAGTCAAAAAAACATCAGAGCTAGCTCTGCTAGCTGGGGATCAGCTCTTCAAGAGAAGAGTACACAATGGACCTGGAAGAAGAGGGGGGTTTGTGGGGCTGGATGTGAACCAGCACCCAGTTTCCCAAAGGGACATCATCTCCACAATGCAGCACACCCCGTGCTCAGCATGGCACCGATGCCTTGGTGGGGTTTGCTGATGGATGAGGGAAGATCCCATGAGTGAGACCATCCTTCAGGTGTGAATGGGCTCCTCTGCCAAACCCCAGCCTGGTGCTGCCTGCTCTTGTGGCACCCACTGGAGCTGAAGGAATGAGTACTTCTCCTTTCCCACCTGTACCCTCGTGTCTGGCTGTGTGCTGTTAATAATTTAAGGTAAGTTTTCTTAATCCACCCGAGCTGATTGGCTGACTCAGCAGGCGTTTGGGGCTGCTCTAAAAAATTTATAAGGCTTTTGCAAGATTGCAAGTGGAACCCAGGCTGCAGATGCTGAGCTGGGGGAATTTGAACTGCCTGCTGACCTTCTGCACTTGGGGGGAAGTTAAAGCATCAGCCACAACCCCCTGTCAGCCTGGGCAGGTCCCTGCAGAGACCCAGCACAGGCCACACGTCACTGGCACAGAGAAAACCTCTCCTCTGTGGAGAGGAGGGCAGTTCCTCTCCCATGGCTCCCTTCATCTGCCACCAGATTTTGCTGAACCTTAACCCCACGCAGACAGTGAGGTCCTGTCTGTTTCGTGCTGACTCAAAAGTCTTAGTGAAGCATTTCAACAGCATTTGAAAACAGACCCACTAGGGGAGAAAAGCAAATTAACATCTCCTGCCTTCCCATTCCATTCCTGCTGCCTTGGAAGCCAATGCCACTGCCTGCCAGGGAGGCCAAGGTGCCCTTGGGCCCAGAGTTCCCAGAGGACATCACCCAAGAGGGTCCTGCCATCGCCTGCTTGTGATGGAGATTCTGAATTATCTGAGGTAGAGGTGGGAATGATGCACATGCAGCACAAAGTGACCACACAGCCTCAGAAAGTGACTTCACCACTGAGCAGTGTCTTTCCTTGTGTCCTAGCTTCTCTTCTCCTTGGGCACTTGCACAGCACATTCTGCCCTGCAAAGCTGCACTGCCAGTGGGCAGCTCTCCATCCAGCATGGGTGTGAATCACCTCTGCTCTGCTCTCCAGCCCAAGTGTCTGGGCTTGGCCTCCTTCCCGAGCAGATCTGCACAACGTTGGGCACCCAGGTCTGAGCAGATGGGGCTGGGGCCATCCCCACAGCCTGGGCAGCACCTGACCCAGACAGGATGAGGAATTCTCCCTAGGTTTAGCCTCCTTGGGGCTGGACACAAAACCCTCAGATTAAACCTTGTTAGGAACAGAGGGTGGTGCAGACCAGAAGTTGGGGGAAAAGGCTGATCAGGGCAGAGAACATTCCCATGCCTGGGTGGGTCTCCTCTCTCTATCCTGCTTCCATCACACTCCCTTCACAAAGTCCATCAGCGACCCTTGGCCCCAGAGGTACAAATTCAGAGAGGAGGGTGGCAAACCAGGCCCTCCCCTCTCCCCTGGCATTTTGTAACATGCCAAGGAGCAAACCTGGGAGGCTTTGACTCATTTCCTTTAACCACCTCTCTCTCCATTCTTCCAGTTTGGGATCCACATTTTCAGGTGCATCTGCAGCTGGGGGAGCACAAAGCAGCAGCTCTGGCTGGGGCAGTGCACCACATCCCATCCTCCTCTTGGCCTGTTCCTTACCCTGTGTGGAGATATTGCTGAGCTGAAGAGAAACTGGAGCTGTAGCACAGCCCAGGGTCCAGCTCTGGGCCAGACCCCCCCTTCTGCCTCAGGTACCATTTGGCCACCACCCCGATGTTTTACGTAGAAGTACTGCAGCACCTTCAAATAACTCATTTCAGCTCTGCTCACAAACACTCCTTTGCTGCGTACAAATTTAGGATGGCCTGATTTTGCTTAGTCTAAATGATTTGTAATCACCTCGTGTCTGGCACTATTCTCGTGCCTTATATCTGCTAAATGTTCTCTGCAGTCCCGGCCAGCCACAGCCGAGCACTTAGAGCGATGAGTCTGGAAGCAGCCAGGCTTTGGGATGGGGATACCAGGAGGGGAAAGGGAAGAGGACGACCCCCAAATATCATCTTTGTGGGGATGTGGAGGCTGTGACAGCAGTCACTTGGCAAGGCTGAGTGTTTCTGAGCTGGGTTTTGGTGTGGGGCGGGAGTGCAGGGGACACAGGAGTGTCTGTGCCAGCCCTGCCACCTCTCACACATCAGCGGCATGGGAAAATCCTCTCCAACGCGTGCCAGCACCGAGGACACCGCGTGGAATTCTCCCGCAGCACCGACCTGAAGGACTGCGGTGACAAGAGAGGGCGGCACCTGCCAGGCGGGAGGCGGCTGTGATTCATGGATGCTCCGAGAGGTTCCCGCTGGAGCGGTGGCTGGGAGGGAAGCGCTGCCGCAGGTGAGCAGCTTCAGTGTCCTCCCCGCCCGTAACTCCCTGCGGGCAGCGCGGGGAAGGTGCCGAGAGCGGGGACAGGGAGGGAGGCCGAGCCCCAGCACATCTCCGGGTGCAGCTGAAGTGCCTCTCGCGGGGCGGCCCGGGCAGCTGAGCTGTGCCCTGCTGACAGCTCCTGTCAGGCTACAGACACAGCTCAGCTTTAAAGCTGCCTCCCCTGCTCTGCCCGCACAGGCAGGCGAGCGCACAGAGATGCTGAATGAGAGGTTTTGAGGGCACAGCCGGAGCGTCCGGGTGCCCAGAGGGCAGGAACAGCCTTTGGAGCGGCTTCAGCGAGAAAAAGTTGCCAGAACAAAACAGGGGCTGCATGAAAATCAGGCTGGAAATGAGGAAATGTCACCCTGAAGGCACAGAACCCGCATTTTTGCCTGGGGGAACCTGCCCAGTGCGCTTGATCCTGCCTCGTCCAACACTCAGATCCCGAGACGTTTAGCAGGTGCTTCCCAGACAGGATCCAAAGTGAGCCCAAAAAGACGAAGTTTCATGATCAGTAGAACCAGGGGTGTTCATTTCCCCATGGATTTATGTTTTGAATAATGTCCCGTGGGTTCTTTGATGTCCATCATTATTGTGTCCATGCATCAACATTTCCTGCAGTGAGATGATTTCTGTCCTCTCATCAGATATTCTCACTCAAAGCAATCTGAAATGTCCCCCCTACCTTTAATAAAGAAGATAAAAATTGCCCAAAAGCTCTGCAGTTATTAAAGGAGGGAAGAGAGATGCAGATGCACTTACACCAGCTTTCCTTAAGACCTCAGGTTAAAGATAAATAAATCATAAACCCTTGCCCTTTCACGTTCTTTTGATTTCCCAGGTGTCCAGGCTGAAAGACTGAAGGAAGCTTGCAGCAAAAGCCCACGGTGCAGAGAAACTACGAATTTAGTTACTTCAAGAGTTTTTCTTTGCAGGTGACACATGGTGTGCTGTGACAGAGGCAGGAGCATGGAGATGGCCACATCTGCCTGGCAGCTTCCCAACAGAATACTTCCATTTTTTAACCTGAAACATTGATCAAAAGCAACCCTCCTAACTAAAATCCGAATCGAATATTCCTTCTTCAACGTTTTTGAAATGGAAAAAAATTACATGGAACAAATGGAAAGCAGATTTTTTAAAATTCAGAAGGATTTTAAAAAATGTCTCTCAATAATGAAGAGGTTAAATAATTTACCTTAAATCTTTTCAGTATTTTATTAATCAGGCTTGGTTTTCTTGCTGAATCTGGAGGTTTTGACATTTCAGCACCAACTAAAAAAATTGAAAAAAAATAAAGATTTTGCAATAAAAAAAAAAAAAAGAAGAAGGTTTTTTTTCTCCATGCAGGTTTAGAGCTTTCACATCTCCTCCTGCTGGTCCCTCCTGCTGGCAGGGACTCTCCCACTCAGCGCCTTGTACTCCCTTTCCCTGCACTTCCCTAAGGAATAGCCCATCCCTGGGACAAGATAAAATGGGATTACCTTCATCACAGACCCCCTGCGATCCAGCACACCTCCCCAAGTGCTGTAATCCCAACAGAGCTAGAATCCCCCTCACATCCTGCCCCAGCATCTCCTGCCCTATATACCAACCCCCCTTTTATGCCCCCAGCACCTACCAAGGTTGGGCTCTGGAAGGTCCCTCCCAACCCAGGACACCTGGGACCATTTATTTGAGCTGGTTTCCCTTCCATGGCAGGAAAAAGCACGGAGCAATCTGATGTGCCCCTCCTTGCAGAGATGATGTGTCAGAATCAGCTATTTCAGTATGGGCTTGTTTCTTTCGGATGACAACCTCCAGTCCCTAAATATTCATGCAGGTTTTGATTCAGCTTTGAAGTTGGTGGGAGGCAGGTGCCTGAATGGGAACAAAGCACCTAATGGGCTTTGTGGGACTGGGTCCCAGCCAGGATGCAGTTATGGCTCTGGGAGGTGCTTTACTGGGAGCAGAGCCAGTCCTGAGCTGGATTCCAAGCTCCTGAAATCAGGCAAGGCTGGAAGGGCTCCCAGGTGAGAGCAAGTTTAGTTTTGTTGCTGTAAGTTGTGTATTGTGGACAGCCCAGTGCTGGTTTGGAGACATGGGGAGGGAGCTACTGGTGGGAAATCTTCTCCATCTCTGAGTGGTCATCCCCAAGGAACTTGTGGTGGCCATCAGGGTGTGGGAGGAGGTCCAGGAGCAGCCTTGTCAGGGGGGATGAGGTCTGAGAGCACTGAGGTGATGGATATTTAATGCTTTGGTCCTTGTGGGTGCAGGAAGAGGCAAAAACCCAAGGAGGTCAGGGGGAACAATGTGAGTACTGGGAGACGTGAGGGATGACTAAGAGAGCTAAATTTACAGAGTCTGGGAAAAGGAAGGTTCAGGGGCAACTGTGGTCACGGGCTAAAAATACCTTCAAGGTAACAGTACAAATGAAGAAAGGGAATTACACGTGGTCCCAAAGGAGGTGAGGGCAGGAGACAGAGCTGGAGGGCGATGACGGAAGCATGGAGAGCAGAGATGGGGAAGGAGACCTGGCCAGTGAGGAATTTGGAAGGAGAAGGATCTGTGGGGGCTGAGCAGAGCAGAAGCAGAGCAGTCAAAATGTGACATGGGCTGGGTGCTGGTCCCTCTGTGACTTACTTTCTGCTTTGTGGGTGCTCTGAGATTAACACAATTTAACTCAAGAGAATTCACCTTAATTTTGCTTTTTTCCACTTGTTTCTCCTTCCACATGCCCAGTCAAGCAACCTGTTCTTTCCAGAAACTTCCTTTCCTTACAGTCAGGCCTCCACAGCACAAATTAATATTTAGACCTGAGCAGTTTTAATCACCTTTAGAAAGGAGGAATATAAATTTCTAGTTAAGAATGGAGGGTGTGTGTCTCCTAAGCCAGTTCAGTGTAACTTGGGGAGATTTCTGTTCATACGGTCAGACACTTCCAGCTGCAGCTCAAGCTGATCTCATAGAGCAGGATTTGTCCTGGGTTTTTCTGGAGCAGCCTCCAATGAGGTCGGTGCTGTCTAAGAAGAGGGCAGGAAGATGGATGGTGGCACAGAAATTTTGCATCCAATAAATATGTAATATAAAATAAGCAGCTCTGTCAGCAGGAGGATGAAGGGAGCCTGGCTTCTTATCAGCGTGTTGCTTGCAAATTCTGATTGAGGATTCTTTAGTGACTGGGAGGGGTGGCCTCCTCATGGGTACCTTTTCCTGTGCCTAGTAAAGATGTGAAAACACTTTAAAATCCCCTTTGGAGGGGGAAGAAGGAGACATTGGGGAACCTCTGTCTATCAAGGCCTTTAATGAAAATTGATAGGAACTTAATTGGAATTGAAACTGATGACTGTCATATTTGATTGGAACTGAAAAATCATCTGGTGCATCTTCATTTCAGGTGATTAAAAAAAAAAAAGTTTAAAAAATCAGTGGTGATACTGTGGTTGCTATTGATTGCCAAGAACAGCCTTTGCTCTCTGCCCAGTTTGAGTCCTCTTGCTCTCAAGGTGATTCTTCTGCACCAGTGTCCTCACCACCCTGCCAATCCTCTGCAGCTCTGCCCACATCTCCCCATCCCAAATGTGGAAGCTTTGGCTGAGCATTGCCTTATATTCTAGCCAGAAATGTCACACTCACCCTTCTCCTTTGGAGATCTGTATTGTAGAAAACCTAAATTTTCTCCATTTCTGCACATGAATTATCTTTCCTACAGCTTCTTTTTCTCTGAGGGTGCCACCTTATGCTGAGGAAGCCTCCCCTTCCACGCTGAGTTCCTCATATGAACCAACATCTCTTGGGTCAGGGCTGCTGGTTTCAAAGCCAAAACTGATTTGTCATGAGTTGGGGAGAATCAAGCAGGGAAGAGACATGAATAATCAATAGAGAGGGGCTCTCAGAGGCTGTTTCCTGCTCAGAGAAGAGGATGGGGTGGTGGGAGGTGAGGGGGAGCTGAAGCAGAGCGAGATGGGTGGACACTGGGTGCAGAGAGACCGAGCTGTTCATGTCTTTTCCCTTGGCAGGTTAGCGTTGCTGGGATGTTGCAGCATCCTGTACGAGGGGAGGTAAAGCCATCTGCTTTAGGGTTTGAAAATAGCTCTGGGAGAGAGCTGTGAGTGACAAAACCCAGGCTTCGGGTAGCACAGTTCACACAAACCACCAGCTGGGTGGGGATGGAGAAAGGGCTCCCGTTCAGTGTTTCAAGCAGAAATGTATCCCTGGAGTCATTCTACATATTTCACACCAGTCATTTCTTACTACATCCCAAAAATTGCCAGGGGACAGAGCATGGACTTCCTATATCTTAACACAGATTGATGGATTTCACTCTACCTTAAGGATCTAAGCTATCTGCCATGGTGTTTGTGTTTCAAAGCCATCACTAGTGTTGAAAGCAAAGGACTGACTCAGTAATTTTGTTTGTTTGTGGAGACATAATGTCCTTGGATCAGATAAAAGCACCTTCCCACTGCTGCTTTTATATACCTCATTAATTCCCAGTGTTAATGGCTGTGTCTTTTCTTCTGCCACCCAGCAGAAGTGGCACACGAGTGACTTCATCTCTGAAATTACCTGCTGCAGGCTCCGTGCAGGACATCACAGCTCGGTGTTTGTGTGCCAGTTGTTCCCAGAGACTGCTGCTCCTCTCAGGGCTGGCACTGGAGTCTGGATCAAGGGACAGCTCCCGTGAGCTGGTGGGGTGGGAGGTGGGGGTGGAAAGGGGAAAGCCATGTTCTTCTGAACACTCAACTGCAGCTGCTGGTGCCAACCCATGGAATAGTACAAAAATGGAGTTAGAGATGGCCGAAGAGTTCAAGGTGAAAAGAAAGAAGTGGGGGGGCTAGAACATGCCTTGATCCACAATTTCAGGCCTTTTCCACCTCCTAAGGACCACTCTGATCACAAAAGGAGGCAATCCTTGATGACACTTGCTCTCAAGCATTGTCTTTGAGGTTTTGCATCCCTCCCAGGCAAAGCAACAATCCCTGACAGTCCCTACGACCTCACCGTGCCTTTCCTCGGCTCACCCATTCCTTGGAAAGGGTGAGATCCCACCCCTTACCTTTCCCACTCCCCATTTCTGGTGGTCTCAGAGATGCAGCATACCCAAAGCTGTGCTGCAGTGTGACACTGTGAATGACCAACTAATTAGGCAAAGAGGAGCGCCTTGAATTTAAATTCTTCTTTAGGGCTCACAGACTATTTGCAATCTTGAATTTGTTAATTGAAAATTGCTTCCTTTGTTTGTTGTTGGCCTTTTTGTGGAGGGGGATATTTCCTGCTTTGGGACTGCGTCACTGGATCTATAATAATGCACTTTGTACATTAGTGCCAGGCACATTTGTAATTGGCCACCCTATTAAAGAACACTAATGATCTTACAAGTGTTCACAAATAATGAATAGAATGGCCCCTCATTGAATTGAACAATTTATTCGCTGACATACTTGCGGATCTGTTTTCCCAGTATTTAACCCAGCTTTAGTTTTCTGCCTGCCTTGCAGAGATGACTTCTCTTTCAGCCATGTGTTGGAGAGAATATGGGTCACAGGAAACGTTCTGCTCATAAAAAATGTAGGGCTGCTCCACGCTCGCTCTTCTCTCAACGTGCACGACAGGGCTTGGGGCGTGAGAGGCAGCAGCTTTAATCTCAGCGCTCCTCTTAGCCATTAGTTCACACTGGGATCCTCCTGAGGAATTAGGAGAGGACCAAAAAGTCAGGACTTGAGAAGTGCTCTCTGAGAGGTTATGCTGATTTTCTCATTTAAATATGAATTTCAGGAAAAGCTGGCAACAATACAGGCTGGCAGGATTGGTGGCTCCTGCATCCATAAAGCTCGGGGCCACCATTTTGCTGCTCCCCTACTAACATTTTGTTGAGGTATTTGTGATGAAAGGAGCAGCTAATCTGAGCTTTCGGTTTAATTTACATACAAAAAGTTTTGTCCTAAAGCCTTGTTCTTTACAAAGAACACGCAGAGGTGTGGACTTCACAGATCACCTGTGATTTTTTGGGTTGTAAGGGATAAAAATATCACTGGGAAGGAGCTGATCATCTTGGGCTTGATTACATTTGATTGCAGATCTTCCCATTGCATTGCAAAGAACCCTTCCCACGGAGGACAATCATGTGGGGCAGGCACCCTTGTCCTATCTTCTGCAATCTGCCTGTCTTCTCCTGAGCCTGGTGAAGCTGTGTCGGGAGGTATTATTCCTCGGGGCAGAAGCCAGCCATGGTGTAAGGGTGGAAAATGGTGCTACTGGGCTATAAAGACTGGGGCGTTAAAGAGCTGATTTGGGTCAGTACATCTGGGAACGGACTTTCTGTGCTGGGAGTTTGGCTTCTGAACAGCTTGGTGACCACGTCATGGTGGGGTTTGAGCACGAAAGCTGAATTTGGGCTTCCAAGATGAAGCCTTTGGGAAGCGTGGGGAAAGGGAATGACTTTGCACCCTGGGAATTGTGAGAGGTTGAGCAGGTCTGTTGCTGAGTGGGCTCATGGAGATGGGGCGTGGATTGGGTCCCTCCTGTGAAGCTGCAGCCATGTCTGCACCCGTGGGACCACGGGGATGGGATCCCATCGCAGGGTGCTGCCCAGCCCTTCCCGGAGGGTGAAGGAGGAGCCCTCTCCGTGGTGATTTTAATGGGGGTTACAGAGCCTGGTTTTGGGAGCGGACACTGGGTTGAGAGCAGGGGGAAGATGTTGTATCTTGGTCTGAGAGTGGGATGTCAGACCCCGCTTCAAGAGGGACCTACATTTAGGGGAACAACGCCAGACCCTGATTTTCTTGAGGGGCGCTGCCGGAGCCGCTTTTTTTTTAATTTTAGGGATGTGAGGAATGGCAAACCCAGATTTTTGGGAGCGGGGGGAGTGCGAGAGGCGGCTGCCGGCGGGGGATGCCAAGGGTTAAGGGGGCGGGCGGCGGCGGGGCGGCGCTGGCGGAGCCGATTGCANATGGTGCAGAAATCCCGCAACGGAGGCGTCTACCCGGGGCCCGCCGCCGAGAAGAAGCTCAAGGTGGGCTTCGTGGGGCTGGACCCGGGAGCCCCGGACTCCAGCCGGGACGGAGCTCTCCTCATCGCCGGTTCCGAGAGCTCCAAGCGGGGCAGCATCCTCAGCAAGCCCCGCTCCGGGGTCTCGGGCAGCGGGAAGCCCCCCAAAAGGAATGCTTTTTACCGCAAGCTGCAGAATTTCCTCTACAATGTGCTGGAGAGACCGCGGGGATGGGCTTTCATTTACCACGCATACGTGTGAGTAAAAGGGTGGGGAGCAAACCTGATGGCAGAGACCCCCCCCCCGGTTCGGTGTGCCCTCCTCAGCCCCCCAAATGCGCCGGAGAGGAAGGATGCTCCAGCTGCAGAGCGGGTGCGGGGAATGGATGCCGGGTACCAGGGCTGGCTGGGGAGCCCCGGGGGAAGCTGCGGGGGGCGGAGGCTGAGCAGCTGCCCCCCATCCTCTCCCAGAGCAGTGGGGTCCCCCGGCCGGGCCGCCGCTGCATCCCGAATCCCGCATCCCTCGCCCCAGCCCAGGCGGTGCCCGGGGACGGGGCGGTGATGGCCATCCGGGGAAGGGGGCGGGGGGGAAGAAGCTGCCCCTGCAGAGCTGGGGGGTGGCTCCCAGGAGAGGTGCGGTGCACCGAGCCGCCGTCTCCCCCTGCCCGCTCCTGCTTGCGGGGGAAGGGGCTGCTCATGCGGTCGGTGCAGGGGGCTGGAGCAGCGGGAGTGATGGGTAGCGACTGTTCCTCCGTCTTGCTTGAAATCACCATAGCAATGCTGTGAGCAGAGGAACAAAAAGCTCTGCTCAGGCACCGTCTCTCCTCCTCCCCCCCGCCAGCATCCTTCCCTCCCCGGCCCCATCTTTGCCTGCTGGGTGGCTGCAGTCGGTTTGGGGCCGGGGTTGGTTCTGAGGCTCTGCTCAGCCTTCTGGAGGTATTTCTTGTCCCCCGTGGGAAGCGTCTGAATGGGAGATGTGTCTAGAAAGAAATGTTAATCAGTGTCTGGGGCTCCCTGCCTGTACAGCCGAGCGGTAAACAAAGGAGCATCTCCTGGGTGCACATCTCCCCCTGGTACCTGGGTTTTGGGCAGAAATGGCCCCGCTGACCCGCGTTTGGTGGAAGGATTCCCATCTCTGAAGCATTGCTGCATAGGAGAGCAGATGACTTCCCGTTGTTCCCAGGATTGCAAAGGGAGGGTCAAGATAAATCTCGGTGTTACTGCAACTCCCTTCCCTCTGGGACTTTCCACAGTCCCACTGGGCTCTTCCGCAGGCCTGGGCTCAGGCTGGGATGCTCCTACCCTTGGTGCCAATGTTTTTTTTGTTTTGTTTTTGTATTTTTCCTCACGGCCAGGGCCTCTGTCAGCCATGGCAAAAGGATTTTTGGGGCCTTTTCTGGTTTTTTTCCCCCTCCATCCTTTTGCTGTTATGCTGCTGTAAGATAAGGAGTTGGGATGTGCTTTCTGCTCCTCAGCCATTTTATGCATTGGGGCCCTCCTTGGAGGTGTTGGTGGGGCCAGTTGGGGAAGGGAGATCCTGGCTGGGTGGAAGGGGGAGATTTGCCGAGCACTGCTGCGAGCTGGGGTCCTTGGGGAAGCTCATTCCCCCAGGGAAATGGGAGAGGGAGAGAGAGAGCATCTGTGGAGCTCAGTTGCAGCTACGATGAGGAGCATGAAGTCCAGCACTGGGCATCCTGAGCACCTTTCCTGCTCCCATCCATCCTCTGGAGTTGTGGGTGGTTTGTGTCGCAAAATCTTCCAGAACCATGTGGAGGGGCCAAGCGTTCAGGTTACAGGCTGAGTTATCGCCTGTGTGCGCACTGAGGGTGAGGATGTTGTGTGCAACGTGCCCTGCGTGCTGTTAAACACAGGTGAGAGCCAGCTGGGGGACACTGGGGTGACAGTGACGGAGGTGGAAGGGGCTGAAAGCCAAATGACAAGCAAAAGGAGTAGCTTGTCTGTGAGGGCTTTACAAACATCTTTGACTTCAGCTGCTCTGTCTTAACTTCTGACCTGTTTGGCTCTCTGCGGTGGCATTTGCTTGGGCGGCCAGGAACGCTCCCAGGGCAGGAGAAGGGTCACCCCAAAGTTCCCTGTTCCAGGCTGTTCCCAGTGCTCCCTGGCTCTCACCATGTAGCTGCATCCCCCTCCAGCCCAAGCACCTGCATTTGTTCTGGGCTTGTGACTCCACTTGTATCCGCTGTGACACCACAGGGAGCCGTGCAATACCAGCCTCTGCCCCCACCCCTCACGTACCTGCTGGGAAATGGAGGCTGAATTCAGGGCTGAAGTGGCAATTGCACCAATGTCTGTGAAGAGGCAGTGATACCATTCATTTTACAGTGTATTGGGAAGTTCTATGGACTCCAGTTTCCTGTACCATACACATGATAGGTTCAGCCTAGGCAGTTTGCTGTCACAGTGTTTGAAGAGCTGAAGGATGTGGGAAACTTCACACAAAGATACCAGATAAGCTCCTGCATCAGTTATCCTCCCTTGCTGCCCAGGTGAGCCTGGCATGGCCTGTGCCAGGTCTGTGAGTGTTGGAATGTGTTTCTGTAACTGGAAGTCAGTAATGCAGGCAGACAGGATAGATAAAAAGCTTATTCAAAGATGTGGGAGGATGACAAGACTGCCTCAAGGTCACAAAGTTTGTATGGAAGAGCTGGAGCCATTCCCATGTCCCAATGGCCAGTGCAGTGCTCTGCCTGTGCTGTTGGGGTCACTCTGTCTCCTCCTGCCCCAAACCCCATTTTGTGCCAAACCCTGGAGCACAAAAGCACCTTTAGCCCTCATCCTACAGGAATGGGGGTCCTGAAGAAGAAGACTGGGTGAGGGTACCCTGTCCTGCCACTGTCTTGGGCTCAGTCAGCCCCCCTTTACTACCAGCTCCCCAAATTCTCTGCTCTGGTTCCTCACAGCGACTTTCTTGCATGAAGTTTTATTTCCAGTGAGTGAGTTTGTGATGCTGCAAGGCTGGGCTTTAGCTTATAGAGATGCTCACAGACCCAGCTGCCGTTCCAGGCGTGGAGCTGCTCCAGGGCTGCTCAGGCAGCTCCCTGCACCCAAAGCCAAGACAAAAACTACAGAGACTCCCAGCCTGGAGATGTTTTAATAAACACAAGACGTGCCTCTGGGTGAGAACCTCTGATAAATTCCTGCCTGCAGAGGCCCAGGCTGGTTCTGACTGGGCCATTGATGCTCTGCCTTGAGATGCCTGTGCAGGTTGCATTTATTTCCAGTGCTGCATCCTAGATCCAATCCATCTGATTTCATTCCCCACCTCTTCCTGCTGTCGATCATTCCCTTTCGCACCATTTCATGCATAAGAAATCAGGGAAATTCAAACCAGGGAATCTCTCACTCCCCCAAACCCGATCTCATCTCAGATGTTGCCTCTCTGAAAGCGCCGTTACCTCTGTGAGCAAAAGCACGGTTTTATATTTCTGTGTTATGATTCATTTTTGTGCTTAATAGCTCTTCCTACACTGACACAACTGGGTGACCTGCTCTTGGGAGCTGTGTGTATGATATATATGATATATTTTGCACAACCCCATGGACAGCTGAGCCTGGTGGGCCCCATTTTGAGTGTAGCTAGAGGTGATCTCTGGCTCCCAGAGGTCTGAGCACCTTCTCCCAATATTTCTCTCAACATCTTTCTTTTCTATTTCCCCCCACCTTTTTTTTTTCTTCTTATTTTCTTATTTTCTTTTTTTCTTTTTTCTTTTTTTCTCTTTTCTCTTTTCTCTTTTCTTTTTTCTTTTTTCTTTTTTCTTTTTTTTCTTTTTTCTTTTTTCTTTTTTCTTTTTTCTTTTTTCTTTTTTCTTTTCTTTCTTTTGCCTTTTTTTCTTTTTTTCTTTTTTCCTTTTTTTCTTTTTTCCTTTTTTTCTTTTTTCCTTTTTTCCTTTTTCTTTACAGATCCTTAACAATGCAGCACATGGCTTCATTCTGTTCAAGGCTGAGCTGAAACTTGAAAAGTTGAGCTATGTCTAAAGAGCAGGTCAGGCTTTTTGAGGGGTGCAGCAGCACTTAGATCTCAAGATAGTTCTCTGTACAGGTGGGCATTTGGCTTCTGAAATTTTTCCATTTTATTACTCTGAATGTTTTTTCTTTTTCCTTCTAGTCCTTTTGGCTTGGCTTCTGTAACCTGTCCCGTGCTCAGGAAGGGCTGTAATATTTGAAAGTGATTTTTGTCCCTACCTGCCATCTTATTTCAGGAGGGATCACTGTGTTCTGTGCCAGCCTAGGTCCTTGCACTGGGCACCCCGGGGTCTGAGGTGCCTAGACACACATTTGCTGATCCCTGGGTGAGCTGCTCATGTTGGGTCCCTGAGCTGAAGAAGGGGCTGCTTTTGGGGCAGTGGCACGAAAGCAGCCTGGATTCAGGCACTTTTAAAGCTGAGTGCTCAGTAACCAACATAATTCTTAGAATTTACAACCCTAATGCCTCTCTTTAACTGTGTTAAAAATAGTTTGGGTGCATTTTTCATCCGCATACTGTGCACCATACATTTAGTTAATTAAGGAAGTGCATGGACTTAAATTATAATAAGGAGGAACATTTCCTCCCTGTCTAATTCTATTAAAATTTCCTTGTACCATCCCCATGCCATTTGTTCTTCCCTTTTCACACAGACAAGCCACCTCTCTCCAGTGTCCTGCCTGCACTGCCTGCATCCTGGCATGGCCATGCCTGGCACAGGGGGAGCATGGAGACTGGATGAGGTGCTTCCTTTGCAGAAGTGGCCTCTTTTGCCACTCCTTTCACTCCTCAGAACTGATAAAAGCATGGTTATTTCACACAGATCCATTCCCAGATAATCTCTTGCACCAGGATTCCAGGTCAATATGGTCTGACAGTCTCGTTTGTCCATCCCCAAGCCCTGAAGAGTGGTGGTTCATGGGCAGCCCTCACCCTCAGGCAGGGTTGTTGTGGGCAGGTGTGATGCCACCAAACTCAGCTCATCCACCAGTGATGTGCAGGGACCTCTCCTGGCTTCTCCTTCCCACCTCCAGGCTGGGTGGGATGAAGGGGCCAGTACAGATCTCCCACAGGTGCTTAAGGGACCTGCTGTGCTCTGACCTCCCGTGCTGCTGCCCTGAGCTGTGTCCACCCCAGGGACCAGGGGACCTTCCCGGTGGGATGCCTCACGAGCTCCTCTCCAGCTGCTTAGTCAGAGCTTGGTGGGAGCAACCTGATTTCAGTCACTTTAGTCACGTTCCAGCCATCACATTCACCCTGCACTGACATTAAGGAAATGAAAAACAAGCTGATCCCCTGGGTGACCTCCTTTTTGTGCTGCAAGACACCTCAACCAGATGAGTCTCGCCATGGCTCGATGTATCAAATAAAGGAATAACCCAAAATGCAAGCCCCAAATCCTGTATTAAAGGGGAGAGGGGCATAGCACAAAGAGATATGGTTAGAAAAATCAGGTTTCTTGATTTTTTTTTTGCGTTTGTTTTTTGTTTTTTGGTTTTCTTTTGCATTGCAGCAGAAGGAAGGGATGACAGGGTGAGGCATGGTGTCATTCCTTTGGCAAGGCAGGGTGAGCAGGGCAGAGGGTTTGCCTGCCAGGCATCAGTGGTGCTCACAAGGATAAAAAGCATGTAAATATAGTGTTTGGCTTCTGGGAGTTACATAGCAAACACCTAGCCCTGTATAACCCTTTTTAGGGTAGCCCAAATGCTCAGTTGGTTTCTTAGTTCCTGAGGAATAGATTCTTCTTTAAATTGTGATGACAGGGAGATGTGCCAGTCCTTTTTCCTGCCGTGTAATCTCCTATAGAGCAGACATGGTAGAGCTGAGAAAGGTGTAGTGGTTCCTACAAAGGATTAATGGCCTGTCCCTGTTGGTGTGATGTCCCTGTACATCAAAGAGAGGAGTCTCCAGCACTGAGATACACATTTCTTTCGAATAATGTGACAATTTTTAGCCCCTGACGATCCAAAAGGAACCACATTGCCAAACCAGATTGTTGTGGGGGTCTGAACTGAGTTTCATGAATGTATTTAGAATGCACTTAGAGTGTATTTAGATGTGCTTGACTGGTGAGCACATGATGGCAAAAGCAGGTAGTGCAGAAGGACCAGTGGGTGCTGGGTCCCTCACCACCATATATTTAAATGGTTCCTAATCAGGTTGCAAGACAAAAAGACTTGGGCTATTCTGACAGTCATCACCTGTGACAAAAGATGATTCCACCAGAACCGCGGGAGTAGATCAATGTAAATTTCAACGTAAATTTTGTTTTCCGGTAGGAGCGAGCTGGTGATGAGCGAGTTGGGTGAACTCAGCTCAGTTGCTCAGCTCACCGAAGCTGTGGTGACCTGGGCTCCCCACATGGTTCTCGTGGCCTTACCCTGGGTAAGCTGCAAGCGCAGCCTCCTGTGACACTGACAGCGGAGGTGTCTTGGGGGCGTCGTGTGCATTTATTGTGAGGCACTGAAATAATTACTCACAGCCTTTGGTGGGGAGTATCTCGCACGAGGCACTGGCTGGGATGGCAAGAGCTGCTTCGTTACAGCCTCAGGGCTTCTTGGCTGTACAACTGCCAATAAATGAGGGAAAGCAGAGAGATCCTGCAGAACTCTCCGGTCTCTCTTTGGCACCACTCCAGCCTCTTAATGTGCTTTTTAGATGTGTGGAAAAATTTTGGTGTTGGTAAGCATCCATCCAATGATTTTATTTGAGTGGATTGGATGTCAAAGAGCAGCCTTTTCCAAGAGAGGAAACAAGAAGACCTCTGGAATCTTCTCACCTGCTTCTCTTGCTGCTGTAGGGAGGTGATTTAAAGCTAGATCAGAGTTACTGGGGCTGCTTGGTGCAAGCCCTGTTACTGAGCTGTCACTTGATTTGTCGTGGGACCTATAACTTCTGCATGTTTAGGTGATGCTCAGATACATGCTGGGTTCCTTGTGGAAATCCCACAGGACCCTCAGTGCAGGCTTAGGTGGGCAGGTTTGCTTTCTGCAGGTGCCCATTTCTTTCTGCTGATGGCAGAGGGAGCCTAAGTCCCCTTGCACACCTCAGTGAGAGCCAGGTGGGAGCAGTCCAGGCAAGGAGGAGCCTGGCAGGATTTCAGACAGAAAAACAGGAGTGAGTTGAGGCATCTCACACCTCCTGTGAGAACTGCCTGTGAGAACTGGGGTGTTGAAAGCCAGACTACACTGTGGACACCCCAGCAGGTTAGATGAAGGGGGAGATGAGGCTGATCCACAATGAAGTGGCATGACCTGGATCTGAGATTCACCTTTGAGGAGTGGTTTTGTGAAAGGAATCTTTGTAACAAGCTCTGATCAACTCTTGTGATCTGCAAGGCGAGAGTGGGAGAAATCAGAAGGAATCAATCCTTGTTGATGCTGGTTGTAGCTCCTAAGCAACTCCAGTTGTGAAGTGCTCAGTTGCCACCTTCATTAAGGGATCCTCCTTTTTACTGCCTCCCCTGGGAGGCTGGGACAGGGAAGAGAAACAAGAGGACAGGCAAAGGCAGAGGGAATGATTGAGTTAGGAGACAGCCGCTCTCCATCTGAACTCCTGGCAGTCCATCGTGGCTGGTGCTTGGACTCTTCAGGACAGATTTTGCCTTCCAGAGGGTCTTTCCCAGGCGTTCACAAGCTCCTCATTTGTAAACAAACCCTGATCTGCCTGGCAGTCCTGCTCTCTCGTTTAGAGCTCCGCCAGCCCCAGGGAGGTGACAGTGTGGGAGCAAATTAGGGCTGGGGTGGCAGTGGAGCTGCTGTCACGCACTGCAAGGGATGAGCACAGCAGGGCAGGCTCTCCTAACGCAGCTCCCACTGCGAGCCTGTCATTCTCCATGAAGTTATCATGATGCCCAGGAAAAAAACAAACTATTGGAAATCCTGGCTCAAGGGTAACTTGTGTACTCCTCGTGTGTCCCTTGTGTGAGGGCAGTAGGTTGTGTCTGGGAACCTGCTGTGTGTGTTTCATGCAGATTTGGGCTGATGTGGTGGGGAAAACTAATAGGGGGTGCAAAGGAAAAAGAAAAGAAATCAGTCAAAGGATAGTTAAAATTAATAGAAAATAAAATCAGTTAAAATTAATAGAAAGGGGGAAATATTGTACTATTAATACTACAAGCACCCCTAATGGGAGTAGAAGTCTACAAGCTTCTGTTCCGTCCATCAAGTCAAAAAGAGCCAGTCCCTGCGGGAAAACTTGGTGTATTGAGCAGCTGAGACACAGAAAAGGCATAGAATAGTTGTTGTGGCACTGCTGGTAAATGTTCTCTTTGCTCCACTTCTCTTTCTAACAGCATTTCCTGTCACCTGATCTGCTTCTGGGTTGGTTTCTGCCCGTGCTCCCTGGTGGAAGGTGGGGAAGGTGGGGTTGGCTTGGCCAGCCTGCGGTCTGAGAACCTCAGCAGGGCTAACGCTGGGCTGGGAGGATGAAGGTGGCATCTTCCCAGTGCCATGGATCGCCCACAGAGGGACACTTTGCTGTGATCTCGCTGTTCATTACAGATGCAGCACGTAGAGGGCTGTGAATGGGTGTTATTGACTTTCTCCTGCTGGAGTGTCATATGTGGCAGCGAAATGACAGCTCTGGGAGACGTTCTCCCGCATGTTTATGGGTTTGTGCTCAACGCAGAGCCTCCAAGTGGCCATTAATTGAGTTTATGCTTGCTGGGAGATTCGTTACCTGATCTGAAGAACGTAATAAGGGATGTAAGAGCACTCCATCTTTCACTCAAGAGGAGAGCAAAAGAGGTAAATATAAATATCTGTAAATTACAGCTGGACAAACAGGGAGTGAGGCTCTGTTGCCTCCTGACACTTCAAGCCATATGGTGGCTAAGCCAGAGTGCTTCCATGAGGGGCAGTGAAAAACAAAACCTCTCCCCAATAATAAGGAGTACTCTATGCTCTTGAGGCAGGCAGACTGCAGGAGGGGTTTAGGCTGGTGTGACTGTTGCTTCAATGCTGGACATTGTTATTTTTTCAGTGGTTACTCATCCTTCCTCTTCCTTTATGCCTGGCAAGTCTGGAAATGCCAAGTAGTGCCCAGCTGACCTCTTGCTAGGCCTTCCTCCAAGCTTTCTGGGGTTTATTAGCAATGATTTGTGCTTTAAGGACTAGTGAGATTCCTGAGTCATCCCCTTAGGCAGGGAGCTATTTATTTCAGCGTGTGTGTTACACTCCCTGGGAGTGGGTGTCTCTCTTCCGCTTTTGGATCCTGCCCTGACACTATATAAAGACTCCAGGCTTGAATGAGCAACAAAACCAACCCTCAAACTGGCTCCATCCTTTGGAAGAGCCGTGCTGCTGATCCCATCTCTCCTGGCTGAAGGAGCATGGCCATTTGGAGCATGGGTAGGAGCTTGCATGGGATGTTTGTCCATCCTGGGGTGTGGAGCTGCTGGGACAGCTGCTGGGACCCAGCGTGACATCTGTCCTTGTCCAGGAGAAGTTCTTGCTCGTGGCTGAGGGGGAGGTGGGATTTGTACTCTCTTTTCTCCCCAGAGGTTGCTTTGCTGGTGCCATTGGGATTTTTGATCAGTGGGAAAAGGAGAGACCAGGTATGGAGTGTCTGTAAGTCTCCGTTGGTGTTAGAGCAGGGACTGGAGGTGCTGTGGGCAAACGGGGATGAGCTCCTCTGAGACACTGCCAGTGCAGGAATCTCACTGTGCCATTTTCCCCAGGATGGGCCTTTTCAGACACACCCCATGGCTGCAGAAAGCTGCCCTGCTGTGAATTTGGGGGGAAGGAGAGTCCCGCATGTAGCACCTCTCCGGGAGCTGCACAGAAGCCAGCGTGCTAATGGCAGTGTTCATCCAAAAGCTGACTTCACACCCAATTAAGCATCACCCTGAGCCAGAGGGACAAGTCCTCATGTCATTATGTCTTGAACTCAATTGCTGGCACTTCATGAGGACTGTGTCTCCACAGCCTGAGGGAACGAAGCATTTAATCCGTATCAGCACTAAAGAAACTTGGTTAATGTGATCTCGTGGTTTGGTTCTTGTGGGTAGGGGATGCACGCCTTGGCTGTGGTCCTTTTCTTAGTTATGGGTATTCCTGTAAGGAAGGGAAAAGAGCTAGAGAGAAGGAGAATTTCCTGAGTTATTTTTCTGTAATTTATCAGAATTTTGCACTGAATTTTTCTTCTTTGCCACATTTTCATCTTTTAGCATCTAGATGTTTTTAATGCTTTTCTTAATTAGCATCTTCTTGCTTACTGTGCCAGCTAATGAGGGATAGGAAGAATTTCTGCACTGACCTTTTGTAGCTGATGATGCTTTTCTTTTCTGCAACAGAAAACAGATGTAATTCAAAACCTTCTCTGAGCTGTTCTCCAGGCCCAGAGCCTGCACCCCCTTCATGTGGTTGTGGGTGGTGGGAGCTTCTCAAGTCATGTTAAATAACACAGAGAAGCTACTGAGGCTTGTATGAGGATCAGTAGATCAATGGGATAAATCAAATCATAGAACTGGGTTGGAAGGGACCTTAAAACTCACCTTGTTCCACCCCTCTGCCATGGGCAGGGACACCTTCCACTATCCCAGGTTGTTCCAAGCCCTGTCCAGCCTGGCCTTGGACACTTCCAGGGATGGGGCAGCCACAGCTTCTCTGGGCACCCTGTGCCAGGGCCTCAGCACCCTCACAGGGAAGAATTTCTTCCTAATATATAACCTAATCCTGTCCTTTTCTTTGTCGGTTTAGACAACACCAAGTAGTTATGAAACTTGGTTTTAAATTGGTGATGGTTTTAATCAATCTTAGTATGGGGGGAATAATTTGAGGTTTCAGTTATAGGGAGAGTGTCTGAATAAGATACAGGAATGGGACTCTAAAGTTGTTTCTATCCTACTGTTTTTACCAGGAGGTGGGGATGTAAACATCTCCAAGCAGGTGGGGCACATCCCAACCTCAGGTCTCCTCCCAAGCTTTGGAATAGCCAAATCTAGGAGACCAGCTAATAATTCAGGGTTAGATCTTGCCTGGACTTGACCCATCCATGTGCAAGGACTTGGGCACCTGGGGAGCACCTCCATCCAACCTGCCATTTTTGCTGCCTGTCTTTGCAAACAGCCTTCTGTGGGTGTGTGTCTGGCAGGGAGCACCTGCCCAAACCACAGCCCACTGCAGAGAAATGGGCTGAACCTCCATGAAGAAATTCATTAAGGTAATGAGTCGCCTCCCCATCTGTTCTGGGGAAGCCCATCTACCCTGCAGCCACATCCCTGTGGGATGTGCTGGGAAGCGTGGCTGGAGTCAAACCTGACCCTGTGACGGCATTTCCTACTGGCTGCAGTGGCCTGGTGGCATGTGCATCCCATGTGGGAAACACAAGGGCTGGTAAAGCCCAGGGAAGCAGCACAGGCCTGATGGGCTTGCTCACTTATTTTCCATTTGCTAAAAGACGGCAGAAATTAAATGAAGATTAATTAAACTTTTTTTTTTTCCTCTCCTTCCTGCTTCCTCTTGCTCTTTGCTGTTTCTAGGGAAGACTGAAAATATGTGCTGGAGAGGAAGCTCAGCTCTGAGCATCCTTTCAGGAGTGCAGCATATGGCCCCCATGGGACTGCAGGGAAAGGCCCTCTAATTATGGGGAATGTCCTGCGAGGCCGGGTTACACAACCAGGATGGAGCTGCTCCTGCTTTGGTTTCGCAGCAGGCTGAGGGTGCTGTGACTCCAGATACTACCTGGCTGTTATCCATTCATGGCTTTGTACCGCTGCCGGTGTCCTGAGCGCGCAGCACAGAGCACGCACGCGGCTCCGAGCCAAGCGGGAGGTGGAAGGAGCGTGCGGGATCATAAAAGGGCCACTGGATATTTACAGTGCCCGCTGACATAATTCCCAGACAGCCCCAGCGTATCTCGGAGCCGGCTGACGAGTCGCCAGGGAGATCTGGCTCCGATGGCACCGAGTGAAGGTGACTCCTGCCCGGCTCTGGCAGGAGCAGGATGCCCTGGTGGGGGATTTGTGCTGCGGCGCCTGCTCCGCACCAGCTGCTGCCGCTGGCTCCCGAGCCAAGCCAGCGCCCGGGAAAGGGTTTAGGGCTGTTGCAACTGCTTTGAGCTCTTGCCCAGGGGATGACCAACCCCTCGGCTGCGGTGCTGGGCATGGCCTGGGGTGGTGTGCTGGAGGACACTGCTCCTGTGAGCTGCCGGGTGGCTTTGTGCTGTTGTTTAAGATGCTGTGTTGGCTCTGGGCCCCGTGAGCCCTGGTTGCTGGTGTGCTTTGCAGTCGTTCTGTGCCAGGCTTTGTGCTACTCCAGAAGGATTTATTGCCTGCTGAGGGACATGGAACATGTCTTGAGCTAGACCTGGGCTTAACCTCAGCTGTGCCCCTGTGTGCTGGGGGGAATCATCACCCTATTTTCCAGTTGGGAGTTGAGGTACAGAGGAATTCAGTGACACAGGATGCCTGCAGCATAAAAACCCAGTATCTCTGCTCCCCAGGCTGATACTCAAGCCTCTCCCTCCTCCAGCTGCAATAACCATTTCCCAGACAGACAAGGAGCCTTCAGGATATATCCTTGTCCCATCAGGCCTTCCTAGGTTTTGAATTATTAAATATTGTCTCTGATCTCCATTATAAATGTTTTTAAGGCATAGTTACTTAACAGAATAGAAAATTCTGGTTTTGGCTTCATCTGCTTATGGGATTTACAATAAATGAGAACTGTTTCAAAAAAAAGGGGCTGGAAGTGTTCAAGGCCAGGTTGGATGGGACTTGGAGTAACAAGGTCTAGTGAAAGGTGTCCCTGCCCATGGCAGAAGGGTGGGAATGAGGTCATCTTTAAAGTCCCTTCCAGCCCAAACCATTCTGTGATTCTATAAAAAAAATGTGAGAGGCTTAGGTGGCAGATGTACCCTGAGAAGCAGCATCTTTGCAAGAGGATGTCCAGTTTTGTTCCAGTGAGCACTGGTTCATGTCTTCTGTTTAAAACAAAATCCCATGCAAATTCATTAGTGTTAATAGGCTGAACAGTGTCTGTTGCCGTGACTTCCATGGTGCCAGATCATAAATTGAGCTCTGGAGTGCTCCTGCCCACACCCCCATCACCTCCTCCTCCTGCAGCTGGCAGAGGCCCTGGCAAAGCAGCCTGGCCGTGTTAGAGCAGGGACTGTACCTGGCTTAGAGGGAGCAAGGAGAAGGTTCAGATGCAGAGCAGGAGACCCAGGGCCAGCTGCAGATCCAGCCAGCTGCTGAGCTCAGTGCTGGTTTCCCGTGGCTCCTGGAGCCTGCAGTCCTGGCTGCAGTTTGCTGTAATTCCCAAGGTCAGATCCGTGCTCGCTGCTTGCAAGGAATGGGTGGTACCTGCAGCTCTGCAGGAGATGGTCTGAGCAGCAGAAACCCAGCCCTGGTCATGCTGTTGGTCATTCCCTTGCTGCAGCAGGGTCTTGCCCTGTTGCTGGGCACATCTCTGTGTGTCTGTACCACGCACCTGCAGCATCCCTGAGTGGAGCTGCTGGATGTGACCCAGGAGGGTGATTCCCTGTTTTTTTTCCAGAGGAATGAACTGTGGAAGCTGGCTTGGGACTAAGCTGGGAATTTTATGTGGGATCTCACTGCTGCCAGGCTGGCTCTGATTTCCTCTGGACCCCACGGGAGAGGCATCATCTCCTTCTCTTATTCCCAGGCTGAGCTGCAGCAGCTCTCCCAGGCAGCAGTGCAGCTCGATGCCGCAGGGCTGGGGGAGCTGCTGGGGGACTTGGATCATGCCTGAGAAAAGGGGGTTAAAAGCAGGTTTTTGCAAGCCTTTGCCTGCCATTTTAAACGGGAAGGATGTTTCCCTGGCAACGAGATGGATGCTTCCCAGCAGAGCATATGGCTTCCATCGACTTTGATTTACCAGCGTGTTGAAATGGCAGCTAGATAATCTCTCTTCAGCTCTAAAGTGTCCATGCCCTGTATCCCTGTTCCTTAGGAGTTTTTAAGGGGTACAGCCCCTGCAGTGCTGCCCCTGCTCCTGTCCCAGGGCTGCTGGGGTCCTGTGCCAGGGCTGGATCTAGGAACCTTTGCAAAGACACACCTGCACAGGGAACCTGAGCATCACCCAGAGCAAGGAGCTTCAGGGTGAGAAGAAAAGCCTTCCCTGCCTCTGCTGCCTTTCCCCAGCCGAGCAGCTCCTCCTCCTCCTCAGAGATTATAATCCCCAGCCCTCTCTCCCTATTCTCCTCCCTGCTTTAAATCATTTTTAGATGTTTTCCACCTTTCACCACACAATCATCTGCCTCCTGCAGCTTGCTATTTATTGTTGTGTTTACTGGCACAGGGAAATAAGTAGAGGGAACAAACCTGTCATTTGCTGTGCGGGGGAACATGGGGGAGCTGCTTTCTGGGAGCTCGTGGCTTTCCCAGGCTGGCTGGTGTGTGCCAGCCCCACGGAGCTCACATGGCAGCCTCCTCTGAGGGGCAAAAACAGAGGGGAAGAGGTTCTTATCCTCACTGTTGCCCATCATTTTGGCAAATTTGGTGAAAATCAGCCAACAGGTCCAGATTTTAGGTAGAGACAGAGAGGCAGCCAGACAGGGCAATCATGTGAGGCTCATCCATTGCCTTAGGACTCAGGAGATCCACAGAGGTTTGGTCACTGCCAGACTGGTGCTGTCTGAGCCTGATTTCCATCTGCCCCCATCTAGGTGGTTCCTGGCAATGAGCAGCAGTGAGGGACAGGCGTGGGGTTTGGGAACTGCTTGGGTAATGAAGCCTTAGCTGGTATGAAGTGTTGTGCTGACCTGTGAACTGCTGCATTGCAGGGATAGCTGGGGTGACAGCCATCATCCCTCCTCTCTTCCATTGATGGACGTTTTGGGGGAGCTTTGGATGAGGTATTGTCACCTCTTTTGTGAGTATCCGGGTGAGCACAAAAGGCTTGACCTTCACATGCTGGCTCACAACCCTCAGCCCTGCTTGCAGCAGCCCCCAAAGCTGCTCAATTCAGATGAGGATCTCTCATTAACTGAGGTTGCCTTTATTTCAGCTGGCAAGGATCATGGCTTCCCTCCACTTCCTGGGATTAATTGTCCTTTGGTGCTGGGGATTGATTTATCAGGTGCAAAGAGAGGCTGTGCCCTGGCAGAGCTGGCAGTGTCTGTGCAGGTGTCACGAGCTGGCTGTTCTCTGCCATGAGCCAGGGAGTGCCCATGGTGGTGGTGGCAGGAGGATGTCCCCATCGCTCCTGGGGAGCACACAGCTGGCACAAACCTGGCTACTGCTCAGAAGAACTTTGCTGATGAAGAGGAAAATGTGGAAAAGGACTTTTGGATTCAGAGTCGCAGCTCCTGACCCAAAATAGTTCTGTTAGTGGTGAAGTTAAGCAGGGATTGACTGGCAGCTGGCGTGATGTTCTCCCTTCCCTGCGGCATAACTGGGCTGGTTCAGCAATTTTTTAGGGCTAAAGAGCACTGCCTGCTTAATGCTGAGCTCTCCAGAGATCCAAGTTTGTTTTGCATCCCTTCACCCTGGGCAGCTCCTCGGGGCTGCCTGTCCGCATGGCCCAGGCACTGCTCCTGGAAAAAAGGGTTGCATCCTGGCAGGAACAGCTTCACAGACATGGAAAGCACCAGGGCTGTGTTCTGCCACCTCTGCCGTGGAGCATGACAGCATCCTACCAACATGGGGAAGGATGCAGAGCTCCAAAACTGACCACTGGCCTTTTATTTCTGGTGCTGGACCTAATCCTGCATTTTCTCTTGTGCCAAACTCTGGTGTCTCTCAGGCATCAGAGCTGGATCCTCTCCTGTGGCAGCCCCTTTGGCTTTCAGGGGATTATTCCTGATTTGTTCTGGAGTGGGTGAAAGGGAACATCAATCCTGATTATTGCAGCATTCCTGTTATTCCTCAGGGTACATTTCTTTTTACCCAGCTTGGGGATCATATCCTTTTGGGGACTGAAATCAAAAGTCTCTGAGCTAATTCTTTTGCATCTTGGCTGTGGGGTCCTCTCTGATCACTAGCAGGAACAAGAGAGGTAAAATTAAACAGATGTTGAAATGACCAACTTTTAGACATATTATATGGGCAGTTTGCAAATACTTCCTTCTTTTCCACAAGACTCCATTAATTAAACAAACCAACAAGCAAATGAAATTAGCAGAGCTTGGTAATACTTGCATTTTACACTTTGGTGTTATCCATTAGCCTCTGGCTCTCAGAAACCACATCCTTGTCTTCTTATTATTGAGGAACATAGCTGGGAACAGACCCTGGGAAGTGACTGGGGCATCTGAGTGCCTTCAAAATTTCCAGTATCTCAGCCAGTCTCCTTCACTCACCTGGGAAGGAGCCCAAGAGCAGCAGTTCTGGGGTCTTGCTTTTACAGGAGCACAAGACAAGGGCCTCACCCATGGGAAAGCTGCAATTTTTAAAGGCAGCACAAGGATTTTGAGCCGTTTAGTTGCCTTTTGTGGGTCTGGGACAGTTCAGGTGGCTGCTGAGAGCTGCCAAGCCCCTGTGGCAGCAGCTCTCTGTGCGTGCTCTCAGCAAGGATTTTTGTTGCTGAGGTACTGCAATTGGTGGTGGTGTAGAACTAGTGCAAAGCCAGAGATGGGGAAGTGAAGCTGAAGGAGCTCAGAGGGATGGAGCTTGTCCTTCGTGGGCAGGAAACCTCGGGCTCCAGCTGAATCTCTGCTTCTGGGACAGACCTTTGAAAAACTGGCTACTATTCCTGTCTGCCGCGGGAAGCAGCCCGATTGGAGACAATCTTCCTATCTGCAATTAGACCAGAGCCTATTTTTGTATATCACATTCCCTCGAGGAATGTTTAGATGAGATGCAGCATTACATTTTATGGGGACAGCTTTCTTTTAACCCAGTTTTAGAGCTCACTTAAGTCCCATCGAGTGACTTGCCCAGGTCAGTTCGAGGAGCTTGACCTCAGCAAGAGGAATTTTGATTCCTGCATGCTCCAACCATGCAGCATTTCCTTGGCTTCTGAAATTTATTTTTCTTGAGGTGTTCAGAAAAGGAAGGTTTAAGAAACAGCAATAACTTGGTCTTCATATAGGAATAAAGGTTGGATCGAGAAGGTTTGTATTCCCATGCTCACTAGCAATGATTTCTCCAGGGTGGGGAGGAAGTGGAGGCTCTTTTGGGGGAATACCCTGTGGGATGAAAGAGAGGCAGTGCTCAGATTTCAATCTGAATAATATGGGTATTGCATGAGACAGCAACTTTCCCTCACATTAAAATCAACGAACATGATCTGAATAAATGCCTGCACAGACATTTTAAGAATTACTTAAATGTCCAATATTTTATACTCTTAATTTACCTCCCAATGCACTGTAATTGCACCGTGGGCTTTAGGATTCTCTCCCATGAACCATTTCTGCAGCTGCGTGAATATATTTCTCCCCACCAAATTTTTTGAAAGAAAACCTCAGCCTGGCAGAGCTGAATCCCAGCAGGAACAGACTCTTCTGGCAGGTGCACAGGCTTGATTAATACTTTGGGTTTTCCTCCAGACATCTGGCTCCTCTGAGGCTGCGTGTGCAGGGCGAGGAGAATACGCAGACAAGCATTTCCAAGTGATTCATTCTGGGTGAGGACAAAGTGGAACATTGGAGCTAGAACTTTGCACGCAGTCATTATTATTAATAAGGCTTTTATTCAGCCTAAGTTAAATGATTAGAGCCAGCCTGTAAAAAACCCAAGCAATTCCTTACATTTAACTCCTTTTCCCACTGTAAGCATTCAGATCTTGATCTTCCTTCCCTGGCATTTCCAGATGGTTTTGTTCTCTGAGGCTTCAATCCAGAAAAGCTCTTAAGCTCACTCCTATGCCTAAGTGTGAAGATACAAAATCCTTTGCTGGACTAGGGACAAGTTATGTCATGCAAACCCCATTTCTGCTCAAATTCCTGCAGTCCTTGGGTTTGGATCAGGACTCTGGCACTCCTGTTACAAGCAAGGGCAAAAGGCTGAAGGAGCTCTTAGATGGAAACTGATTTCAGAAGTTGTGGATGTTGAAGGAAAAATTTCCTAGATCCTGCTCTTATGTCTGAGAAAAGTGCTGCCTAAAAAGGAGGAAGGCAGGTCAAGATGTTTTCTTGTGGCTTGGTTGTGCGACTTTGCTGTGATCTTATGGGGAGATTTCACAGATGTGTAGCTGTGGCACTTGGGGCTGTGGTTCAGTGGAGGCCTTGGCAGTGCTGGCTTGGTTGGACTCCATGATCTTAGAGGGCTTTTTCAACCTAAATCATTCAATGATTTTCCTTTCCATCCCAGTGCCAGCCCTTTAATGTGAATCTTTAAAGGATTTCTTTCTCTGTAGCCGGATGAATTCTCACCTCCCAGAACACCATCCAACACCTCACTGTGCACACCACAGCCTTCCCAGGAACACTGCTTTGGTCCTCTGGAGATGCTCCAGTGCTCCTTTTAGACCACCTGCTCCAGCTCCAAGGCAGGGGGTTGGAATTAGGTGATCTTTAAGGTGCTTTTCAACCCAAACCATCCTAATGTTCATGCCACAGTCCTTAGTGCTCTTTGTACAAGCAGAGGAGTTCTTATCAAGGCTGCTCAGGCATCACCTGAGTGCCCTGGGAATGCACAGGAGCTGTTAATGTTGTCCCAGACAGGCTCTTGATTATGATTTATTAAAAAGTTTATAAACCATGACAATATCTGCCTTGGAGCCAGCCAGTGTGTTCACCACAAACAATGTTTCCTACCCACATGGATGCTCAGGGATCCTCCAGGCTCATCCAAGGAGCAAGATCTCAGGATAGAGGTTGGGACTGGGCATGGGTAATCCTGAAGGGATTGAGGTGCCATCAGGAGTTATTTTTGGGAAGGAGAACATTTATTAAGGCACAGCACCAAAAGGCAGGACTCTCCACTTCTATTTCCAGCTCTCCTAGTGACAGAATTTGCCTTGGGAGATGATTTTGGCTGAGACCGAGGGATGTGGGAACCCAGAGTGAGGTATTTAGGCTTCTATTCAGCCTTGTAAATGAGCAGCCAGGTTGCAAGTCACAGCAGGATTTCTTACATGAATAAAGATGATGGATGCTCCTGGCTAAGGGTAGGTGCCATAACACAAAGTCTTTATCCCTGGAAAAGTCATGGCTTTCCCAGCGCTTTGCTTCTGACTCAGAGGAGGTTTAAATTGAGCTGCAAATACTCCCATTCTGATTTTGAGGCTCTCTGAGCTCTAAAAAGCATTTGTCAATCTCTATTTCTCTTTGGTGTGGATGCTCTTTCACCTTCACTTATTGTCATTCTGTATTTTCCTGGCCTTTGATTTGCATCAAAGTTTTAGGTACTTGAACTGCAGCACTTTACAGAGCCCACAGCAAGCAGATTTACTGGGATTGCAGCTGGAATGCACATAAGCACGTTAGTTTTATTTTAGCACAATTATCAATGCCTTGTTTACATCCCCAAAGCAATTTTCAAGTGTTTTAAATGTTTTAAGTTGCTTTTCATAGTACAGCTCTTGTATGCCTGTAGTGAAATACTCCTTCCTTTCCAGCTTTTCCCCTTCTAATTAAAAAGACATTAAAGTTCTTTCCCAGTTCCAGGGAAAGCCATCAAAGTGGACAACAAGCACAGTGGCTTGTTACAAGCTCCTGTCACCTCCTTGTGTTGTATCCATCTCCATCACATCCAGGAAACCAGGTGCTAATTAGTGGTGCTCCATCAGAGGAACCCCAACGTTTCTGAATGTCAGTGAATATTATTTGAATATGAGTATTTCAGGAATAAGTTTAGAGGCCTTTTTAAAATCTTATGTAAATGGGCATGTAGATTCCAAGGGGGTTTCTTTTGGTAGGCAAATTAGGTGATTAACCTGAGAAGCTTTATGACGATTCCATCATGTGCTTTCACTGAGGAAGGGAAAAAAAAAAAAAAAGAGAATGACAGTCTTTCCTGTTTCATGCCATTTTAAGTACTTTTATTTCCAAGGGAGAGTTCAGTCATTCCTTTTTCTGTCGCTAACCTGAAGCACAGTGGATATGAAATCTGGATATGCAGATTTTGTGCTGGGATTTCAAAATTGTAATAAGAAGCTTGCACGGGTGTTTTAAGTCAACATAACCTTTGGATGTAAAGTCAGACTTTGGAGCTCTTTGGATTTACTGGTATTAGCAGCAGTCAGATTTGCACAGCTGAGTCTTGGCTGAGCTTAAGGCTCTCAGCAACAGGCGTGGGGGATGTCGGAGCAGCAGAAGGTGCTGGGGGTCTGCAGGGATGAATGGTGGGTGAGAAGATGCAGTGAGGTGTCCTTCTCCAGGCTGGAGACACATTTCTCCTTCCTGTCTGTCACTCCAAGGAGGAGACAGTGGTCCTGAACTACCCTGAATCCTGCCCGGAGTTTGGGAGATGCAGGTGCAGACTCCAGGACCTGTCTGCTCAGGAGGAGGATATTGTCTTCCCCAATGCTCTAAGCAGAATTGGCATCTTTAATGTAAAAATCATTAAAGGGGACCTAATTAATGTTCCTTATTGCACATTAACATTTCCCAGAGTCAGGCTGCAGACGTAATTTTCTTTCATTAGATATGTAGCTTTAAAAATTAGATTCATCCCAACTGCTACACTATTTATTGGCTTGTTTGCCTTTCCTTAGCTATCCATTATTATCTGAAGCCCTTTCCTGATCTGTCTGGGTAGATTAGGTGGAACTAAAGCAGAGTCCAGCTTCCTGCTCCCCACTGGCCTCCCTCTGTGACAGCTCAGAGGATACATGCCCCGATGTGCACGCACCTCTCAGCTTCCCTCGAAGTCTCTCAGACCCCTCAAAGTCTCCCAGGAACCAGACAGACCTCAACCCCCCAAATTCAGTTTCCTTGCAGAAAGGTGCCGTTCCCTGAGTCTCCTTTTCCAGCCCTGCAGAGGCTGGTGGGCCACATGGCCGAGCAGAGGAGCTCTGCATCCCCGTGGAGCTATTTTTGGGATGCTTGTGCAGCTCACCCGGTGCTGTGCCAGAGCCTGCATCCCTTGCTGGCAGGACTGCTCCTTTCCTGGTGGCTGGGACAGGGAGATCCCTTACCTGCTGGGACTGAGCCAGGGGAAGGTTTTTGTCCCTGTGGGATTTGGCTATGGATCTCCCATGCTCCACTGGAGAAGCTGGTGCATTCCCTGCTGCCTCCTGTGCTCAGCAGTGCTGTAATTAATGCTGGCCCTGCCAGCCTGCTCTGCATCAGGTCTCCCTGGCAATGGAAGCCCTGGGGAGGCCAGAGTGGAAATTACAGCAGCTCTGAGCTGGCCCTGGGGAGCTGAGGAGCATGGAGAGGCTGGGGATGAGGCTGCAGGGATGTGCTGGAAGGGGGAGAAGCAGCACCCAGGTGTCCAACTGCTCCAGTAGCACCTGGAGCTGCCCCAGCTCTCCCCATAACCCATCCTTGGGATTTGGAGTGATAAGGCAATTTCTGATCCTTTTCTTTTTTTCCCCTGCCCCATCCATATCTGTCGAGTGACTGCTCAACATACAGGAATCCTCTTTTTTTTGTGGTGTGTGTCCCCTGGCAGGACTCATTAATTGATAGCATCTTCATTCTGGATCTATCCAAGGTGATCAACTGAGCAAACACAGCGTGCAAGCCTGCTCTGATACTGGCACTTTGGTTTCAGCTCTTCCTCAGGCACTTTATGGTGATGTTTGGTCACAAAAATAAATGCAACTCACATTCCACTTCTTTAATCAGAAAATGTAGAATCCTCTTTTCCCTTGATCCCTTTCCATTATCTTTTTTTGTTTGTTTGTTTTTCTCCCCTCTTTCTTCTCTCATTGATTATTCATTAGTTTCTCACTTCAACACAGAAGTTTGCAGCAAAATCTGGGCCATCCCAGGAGTGGGGCTGCCTGACCCAGTTGCAGCTCCTTCCCTCCTGGACTGTGGGATTCTGCTCCCCCTGGCACAGTGTGGGCAACAGTGGGGCCCCTTCTCCACCTCCCAGGGCATGTCCCCAGCTGTTTGGAGGATGTTGGGATGGATGGATGCAGGGCAGGTTGTGGTGGGGTTGTTTATGGCAAGGGTTTTAGAAGATCAGCTTGGGGAGAAAAGGTGTTGAAGTGGGACTTAGACAAGACTTTGAGGGACATCATAAGTGGGATTGCAAGTGAGGTTTCATTATTCTCCTGAGGTTGTTTCAAGTGTCCACACACCAAACCTGGTGTGAGCAGGGGAAATTTGCACTGAGAAATCAGGCAATTTTCCTTATCTGCTCAGTGCTGGATTCATCTTGTGACTGGTAAAGCTCAGCCTTGGCTGAGATGGCTCTGAAGGTCCCTTACCTCCAGCACTCCCTACCTCACCACCATGTTTCAGCCTGTGGTTCAAATAAATACTGCAAATCTCCCTATTTTTACTTGTTACTGTGACATTAATGGTCACTGCAAAGCCACAAGCACGACCTGGTGGTGTGAAACTCCTTTTCTTTATTCACCAAAAATCAGCAGCCCCCACCAGCAGAACCAAACCTTATAAATATTCACAATGCAGTTTGTAGGAATGTGAGACAAAGTCAGACAGATGAATTATTTAATGCTCTTAAAGAATGCAGCTTTTAGTTTCTCCTTGCCCTGGACTACTTTATTGTATTAGTAAATCGATCCCGAGTAAATGAATTTCCCTGCATTTGTTGGAGAAAGCAGTGGGCAGGGGGGGAGGCAGCCAGCCTTGAGCAGATGCCAGGACACCTCAGCAGCTGCGGATTCAGGCGCTGAGTGTCAGAAGAGAGTCGAGCTCCTGTCACTCATTCGGTGCCCTTTGATTTGCATCAGAACATCCAGCACTGGGCAGCTGTGATGGGGGCAGGCAGTGAGTGACAGGCTGGGGTGGCACTGCTCAGGCTGCTTTTGGGAGGTTGCCCATGGATGTAGATGTCAGTGAGAGCTGGATGCGTGCTGGGGTTTGAGCATCTCCCCAGTTTTGTGGTAAATTAGAGTCTGAGAGGGCTGATATCAAAGTTGGGTCATCCCCAGTTTATGGCAGGATGAGGTTTCTTTTGTCCCTGAAGGGTGGGACAGAGCCCAGTCCAGCTCCCTCCCTGGTGCCAACAGCACCAAAATCACACTCCCTTGGATGATTCAAACCCCTCTTCTGTCCCATGTCTGGCCACAGAAGAACAGAGTAACAACAACCAGTGATGCTCCAAGAAACCCAAAAAGTCATCGTCCTTTCCAGGCAGCGAGGAGTTAACGTGGAGTACCTGCCTAAGAAAGGAACATTAAATCCACCCAAAAATGTCCTACTCTGTCAAGAATTGCAGCACCACTTCTGTGTGAGCTTTGGAGGGTGGAAATGCATAAGTATGCCGCCTGCTCCTCAGCCAGTCTGCTCCCCTCTTACCCCAGTTAGAAATGTCCCTGCATATTTGGATGTTTTTTGGAAGCATGCTGGCTAAAGACCTGGCACTTTCTTGGGAAAAAAATGTCAGATGTGATCAGAGCTGCCAGCTGGAAGGGGAACTGGACTGGCACTGGCCAAGCTGGGAACAGTCCAGTGTTCACATATAACCCCTCCAGTTAGCAAAACCAGGCACTTGACTTACCCTTTCACATGTCGGTGTCGCAGCTGTGCAGCAAATACTCGGAGAGAAATATGTCCAAAATTGCTCTCTGAGTTAGCTGAAAATGATTATGAGTAGGATGAGTATGAATATTTACTGCCATTAAGACTGACCTTGTCTCTCTCTCCCTTTCTGTGTTCTGTAGTTTTCTACTAGTGTTCTCCTGCCTGGTGCTGTCTGTCTTTTCAACCATTGATGAGTACCAGAACAGCTCAGAAGGGGCCCTTTACATCCTGGTAAGTGGGGACTGACAGTGAGGTATTAAAATAAAGTCAAAACCACACAAACCCATAAGACTGGGGATGTTTGAGGTGAGAATTTAAGCTGTCACTTGTGAGAGTGAGACCACTGGGGCTTGTGGGTCAGAAGTGGGAAAAATTTAGGAAAAAAATCCAGGGCTGCCAGATTCACCCGTCTCCTCTCCTTTTGCCTGTTTTCCTCTTCCCCATTCCTGCCCTACATCAAATCAAAAGATGCTGCAGGCTAAGCAGGGGTTCACCAGGTTTGATACATGAGAAAGGTGAGACAAGATCTCAGAGGGAAGGGAGCATGCATGGGATATTCAGGTGGAGATGGAAAGAGCTCACGTGGCATCAAGGGATGGAGGATCTACACCATGCCTTCTCCAGATCACCCAGCACACCCAGGCCACCTGGCCACTTTTCTAGGGAAAAAGCTGATATCCCTTTTTGTCATCCTCTAGGATTATTCCCATTCAGTGATTCCCATCTCTGCTCTTCCCTCAGCATTAACTGGAGACTGGTGGCAGGGAGACAACAAGGTGTCCATCAGTCCTGTGACGGGGGAACCACCACAATACATGGAGGTGTAAAACTCCAGTTCGTAGCTGCAACGTGCAGCACCTCTCACCACCCTGGAGAGGGGGAGGGAAGACACAGAAGCAGAGATCTGATGATCTTTCAAGGCTGGGCTCTCTGTTGAGTGGTGCAGACAGCTCGGTGACGTATTTTCTGAGGTGTACTTTTCTGAGGTCGTGGGTTTGTCCTTGATTCTGGAGCATGCTCTCCATCATCCTTCTTTCCTGACTAATGGCATTGTCCCCCCTGGCAGGAAATTGTCACCATCGTGGTGTTTGGGGTGGAGTACTTTGTGCGGATCTGGGCCGCTGGCTGCTGCTGCCGATACCGGGGCTGGAGGGGAAGGTTGAAATTTGCCCGCAAGCCTTTCTGTGTCATCGGTAAGAGCTGAGTCCCTGCACGAGGTTTCCCAATCCAGGATGGCCATTCCAAGCACTTGCTTGCATGGTGCTCTGGTGCCCTGCATGTATTTTGGGTGTTAAACCTCAGCTGCTTCATGGTCTCCTTGAGAAAGAAAAAAACCCAAAGGAAGAAGTCCTAATCCATGGGCATGCTTTTTGCTATTCATCACAGGGCTCTCCCTGTTTTCTGCTGGCCCAGGAGCCATCCCAGTGCCATCCCAGTGCCCTGCATACCTCAGGCATTGATGACAGCTATCCACAGCCACAGAAACAGGGTTTAGCCAGGAGAAGCTGAACATAGGACCTGGAATCCTGCAATCCTGCATCTAACCTCCACACTGAATTGTTCCCAAGTCATTGAGACTCTGTGTCTCACTTTGCCTTCCCTGGTGCTGCTGAGCTGCCTCACGAGGGAGTTGTGAGACTTAATTAATTCTTTTCTGTAAAGTGCTCAGCAAGTCTCCTGTGAGAGGGGCCATCTGGGCCCAGCAGTGATATTTTCTGGGATTAGAAACGGGCAGAGTGGCTGTGCCCTTCACCATGGAAACTGCCTTTGACTGCCCAGGAGCTGGCAATGGTCATATGCAGGATTTCAGTTTATTCCACAGAAAAACACTCCTATAAAATTTGTGTAGCAAATCGCGGAAGAGGGAGGTTTATAGGATCTTTGATATATATTGAGCAAGACTTTTCTTGGCCTATTTCTTGTCCATAAACACCTTAGGATTACTATGGAGGATACATAGATTTTCGTTCCCAGTTTAGATGTGGGAATTCCCTGCTCTGTGTAAGAGGCAGCTATGGCTGATGAAGGAGGGGCCCTTTGGCAAGGATTTTATCCACTGTTAACAATGAATCAGATAAAAATCCAGGCTTTGCAGCATTTGACACGTTTTCTATGGGAACGATGAGCGTGGAGAAGGAAGCTAGGATGTTTCCACAAGGTGTGCAGCGGCTCCTTTCATCCAGCTTCAGATCAGTGCAGTGTCCTTCCAGCACGGGATACAAGTGTCGGAGATCCCTGTCCCGCACTTCCCGAGGCAGTGGCAACGCCATTCCCTTGGGTGGTGATCCGGCAGCGCTCCCTCAGCTTTCCCTGCCCTGTGTTCCCGCAGACATCATGGTGCTGATCGCGTCCATCGCCGTGCTGGCAGCAGGCTCCCAGGGGAATGTCTTTGCCACCTCGGCACTCAGGAGTCTGAGGTTCCTGCAGATCCTGCGCATGATCCGCATGGATCGGCGCGGCGGCACCTGGAAGCTGCTGGGCTCTGTGGTCTACGCACACAGCAAGGTGAGCAACGCCCTGAGGGTGTGGAGGTGCCCTTTGCGTTCTCCCCGCCAGGGACACTGCTTTGGTTCAGCTCTCCGTCCCAAAGTTCTCCCAGGCCTGAGGGGGTTGGAAGGACACCGTAAATAACACAGGGGAGCAAGGCAGCCAGAGACACAAGGTCTGGTGGAGCGGTCTGACCAGTCAAGGAGGGAAGGGAGAGAGAGATTCCAGTCATGGAACCGACCCCTGGTGTAAGGGGATCAGTTTGGGAAGAGTTTGTTGGTAATTTTTTGTTTCCTGCTGCTGTATTTATGATTTTAACATTTCTCCTGCTTCCCTCACGTTCTTTTCCCCAGAGGAACTTAGCCAGCTTCTCCAGCACTGTGTAAAAATCGTAGGAAACTTGAGGATCTCTTTTATCCACCCTTGCACTTTCCCAATCAAAAAATAATCACTCCTGTGAATTCTAAATTAAAACTGCCCTGCAACTGGGGGATAGTCCATCCAGACCCCAGCTTCACAGCTCCTCCTCATTTAATGGATTGGATCCACCCTAGGTAGAATCTCCGGAGATCTGGGGATTCCTATTTTAGTTTCAACTCCACTTCCCTGTGTGAACTGGGGCAATATCAGAGTTTTTAAAGTCTCAGTTCCAGTTCTTGCAATAATGGAGGTCTCAACACTCCCTTCTCTATTTGCTATGCGTGTTTGGATGATTTGGTCTTCAGGCCTGGCAGAGCCATGGTCCCATCTCAGAAAGTGCCATCATTGATCTCCAACCAAAGCCCCAAAACTTAAATGCAGGGGAAGTTCAGTTCCAGCAGCAAGCAAGAAAGTCAGCGTTTGGAGATGCGCACCAGGACTGCAATTATTCTCTTCTTTCTTTTAATGATCTCGCAGGAGCTGATTACTGCCTGGTATATTGGCTTCCTGTGCCTCATCCTGGCCTCTTTCCTGGTGTACTTGGCCGAGAAGGGAGAAAATGAGCACTTTGATACATACGCAGATGCACTCTGGTGGGGTCTGGTAAGTGATTTCCATAGAGCAGCTGCTGGTTATTAAAATAAAATGTCCATTAACCCTCCATCTTCTATCACTTACGTGAGGTATTGACTTAGAGAGTGCTTAGTTAACATTTTTATTAAATGGCTTCAGGCTGCTCCATTTAGCTCTTTTTCTTACATAAACCTCATAGAAATTGTTGGGGGATCACATTTCTGATTTTGCTGGAGCTGCAGGGGAACCGAGAACTCGAGTGCTCCCAGTCGTGGGATTGAGCTCTGTCGTGACAGAGGCAGGTCAGAGAGAGGTCCCACGCCACAGGGTGCTTTGATCATTGTTTTGACAAGCATTGCTGCCCTTTAATTATTTAAATTGCACTTGGGCAAGGCGCCGTTGAGCATGCTGGAATAAATTTTATAAAATTAATAGGGCCTAAGTAGCAGAAAGACTCCAGCGGGGTGAGCACTCCCTGTCACATCTCTGCTGAAAGGGCAATACTTGTGGTTTGCTCTGCGTGTGCGTGTGCATGTGAATTATTGGATTACTCGATTAACAAAGAGAGAATTAATGACGTTCTAATCTTCTTGCGTTATTGTTCTTCTGCTCCATCACTAGTTTGGCCTTGATTACAAAGCATGTAATGAAAATCCCCGATCTGATCAAATCCCAATAACAGGCTTGGGGAGGGATCGGCTGATCAAGCAGCTCCTCCATTCCAACAAAGGGAAAGAGGCAGTAAATTGCTTTTCAAGCCCCTTAGTTAGGACAGAAAAATAAAAAGAAAGCCCAATTTGACATAATGAGAAAATAAACAAGGAGGCAAAAGTGACAGGCCAGTTTAAAGCTCAGTCTGGGGAGAACGATGGGCAGATTTATTCCTTCTGCTTCTGAGACTGTTTTGCCACTGAGAAGCTCTGAAAAGAAAAAGAGCTTCATTAAAATAAATAGTTTTTGTCAGTGTCCAACTCCTGGGTCCCATGCAGGCAGATGTTGAGAGATGGCAGAAATCAAAAATCAGGTTCAGAAAATCATCCCTTGGTTGATCTTAGTGCATCCAATACTTGCTGTTGTCTATAGAAATCACAAAAATATTGTAAACCAGCTTTGCAGTGGTTATGGAGAGAGTCTTGCTCTGACTTTGTGTTTCATTATGGATTAGCCATGTGGATGCATTTTTGCATACTTGCTAAAGCAGCACCTAGTTGATAAGGCTTTTATTGGGCCCAGTTAAAAGGTGCTTTGGGATTGTACTTCCCAAATTACAATGTGTAAAATGTGTACAATTTGTACAGTGTACAAAGTACAATGTGTACAATTTGCGTAAAAGTGATTTTTTATTCCAAATGGAATACATATTTCCAATGCCATATCAGCATGGCATCAGCTCCCATCCCTGGGACCAGCTCTGTCCATGGAGGCTGTGACAGGGACAGCCTTTGGGATCAGAAGTCTCAAAGATGTTTCTAATCAGACCAACCCTGCCCTGCCAGTCCCAGGCTCTCCAAATCCTATTGGAAGCCTTGGGGGAATACTCAGCATTTTCTATTAGTGATGTCCACAGACTGAAGTGGGAAAAAGTGTCTTCCCCTGCAGTTTGAAATTCAGGGGACTCTGTCTCCAATATCTCTTAGATCCTTCCCCAAAATGCAGACAGCAGCTTGGCAGCTCTCTCTTGGTGCTTTGCAATAACGCAATCCCCATCCCTAAATGAGATGGTGTGAAGGAGCCATAATTCATCCTCTCAGCCTAACAGGCTCCTTTTAATTGGAGGAGGGGAGACCAGCTGATAGGCACTGCTGGGAAGACTGGGAATAAACAGCAGCAGATCTCTGTGCATGCAAATAGCTTTCCTGAGCTGCCAAAAGGGAGTTTGGGGGAACAGTGACACTTCGCTTCCCCTGCCGAAGGCACAACCCCTCCTGGGGGAGGTTCCGAGCTGCCGCCAGCCTCTGCACCAGATGGCAGCTCTCTCTGTGACAGCAAAAGGCACCAAAACGCTCCCAACTGGTGTGAAAACCCAGCATGTGAGCAGGGCGGGTGGAGCTGCCCATCCCTGCTGGGCCCCAGGGTCCCCCAGCTGCACTGTGCCTCGGACAGCTCAGGGCACGCAGTGAGGCAGCTCCTCCGTGTGCCACTGCGGGAGCTTTGGCTGCCTTGGTTCAGCTTCGTGGCTGTCTGACTGAGGGCTGGGCATTCTCTCCTCCCTGCAGATCACTCTCACCACCATTGGCTACGGGGACAAGTATCCACAGACCTGGAACGGGCGGCTGCTGGCGGCGACCTTCACACTCATCGGCGTCTCCTTCTTTGCCCTTCCTGCCGTA
The DNA here is from genome assembly GCA_013400515.1 of Erpornis zantholeuca. Classification (NCBI taxonomy): domain Eukaryota; kingdom Metazoa; phylum Chordata; class Aves; order Passeriformes; family Timaliidae; genus Erpornis; species Erpornis zantholeuca. The sequence goes on along the minus strand of VZTN01013617.1, from coordinate 160,784 downwards.
AGTGCGGGGGCCGAGCTCACCTGGGCTTTGTCCCCTTGCCCTGGAGCTGGGGGCACTCTAACAGCTACAATGGGATGCCCTTAGAGATCTCCAGATTGTGATTCTCTGTGGCTTTTGAGTCAGAAAATGAGGGAGAAAAATGAAAAGCCTGTTTAAATATCCACAACTTGGGCATTGTGCATGAGCAAACAGGATGGCAGCTCTAGATTTGGCTCTGCACAAATATTTGTGCAAGCAACAAAAAGCATTTTTTTCCCCCAGAAGGCTGTTCCTTGGGGTAATTAATGGCTTTAAGATGAAAGAGGGTAGATTTGGATTGGATATTAGGAAGAAATCCTTCCCTGTGAGAGTGGAGAGGCACTGGCACAGGGTGCCCAGAGAAGCTGTGGCTGCCTCATCCCTGGAATTGTCCAAAGCCAGATTGGACAAGGCTTGGAGCAACCTGGAGTAGTGGAAGGTGACCCTGCCCTGGCAGGGGTTTGGAATGAGATGAGCTTTAAGGTCCCTTCCAACCCAAACCAGTCTGCTATTCTGTGATTACACCATTTCAGCAAATTCCCCCTGTCCCTTTGGCAGTGGATTACAATGTGTTGCACAGATCTGGATTCCTATGGGGATAATCTGCTGAATGCCAGCAGCTGGAGTTCTTTTGTGTTTTATCAGTTGGCTGGAGGTAGTTTGGGAAAATCTGCAGTTCCAGTGAGTGCCTGCAAAGTCTGCTGCACCTTGGAGAGTGTCTGCCATGACTGCCAGGATAGAGGCTCCTTCCTTCCTCTACGTTTGAATCAAAAAATGAGCCAGGAAAAAAACTTTGGGGGGGAAAGCTGGCCACAATTTTTAAGTGGAAACTTAACTAAACCCCTGCTAGCAGCAAATTGTTGTTCTCTTCCCCAGGGCATATTGGGTTCAGGGTTTGCTCTGAAGGTTCAAGAGCAGCATCGACAAAAACACTTTGAGAAGAGGCGAAACCCAGCAGCGGGCCTGATCCAGGTGAGGGTTGCATCCAAGGAGCCTTGTGGTTCCAGCATCCTGGTTTTGGGGGGCTTCAGAGTCTTTTAGAAGTTGGAGAGGAGAAAAATGGGGCTGTGTGTGTAAGGTGTGAGACAGCAGCCGGTGACTGGTTTTGTCTGGGAATAAATGCCAGGAAATCAACCATGGGAAAATAACATATGTGGTAGGGAATCTAGAGAGAAAAGGGATGAAATTCAGCAAGCAGCCAGCTCAGCAAGACAAATACATTGGGACAGTCTGTTTTCACCCTTTTTTGGTCCCCAAAGAGAATATTTATACTGATATAAAGGTACAGTTGGGAGCATTTTCTTCACGAGAACAGATGTCTGTGCAGAAGGCTGGCCTTGGTGTACATCTTGAAGAACTGAAATTAGTCATTTTACATTCCCCTGCTCCTCTCTCTCCACATTTTTCTCTCCTTAATGGGCAACAACACCCATTTCATCCCTGACCTCAACCTGGCAGTGAATGCCTGGGACCCACAGCATTTTTGACTGGGCTCACATGGTCAGGAGTACCATGGTACCACCCCAAATTTGTCACTCACCAAATCAAGGAGAAGGCAAACTGCTGGATCCATCCCATAGGACTTTGTGTTGGCTGAGGTTTATAAACCCAGGGGTGGTTCTGGCCCTGCCTGGGTGCACAGTCCCACTGGATTTTCTCCTACACAGGCGGCTTGGAGATTTTATGCCACCAACCTGTCCCGGACAGACCTGCACTCCACCTGGCAGTACTACGAACGCACCGTCACCGTCCCCATGTACAGGTACCTCCTCCTCCAGCTTCCTCTTCCACTGCCTTCCTTGTGATGCCACTGTCTCCATAGTTTTTTTTTTTTGTTATCTGGATATATAATTTTGCTTTTTTTTTTTATTTCCTGATTGAAAATGTTGATTTCAAGCTCCTAAAGGGCTAATATATGCTTTTTCTTTTGGAGTTTTTTTGCTTTGTATTTTTTCATTGTTTTTCTTTTTGACTTGAAGTTAATTTCCCTGTTGCTTTGTGTTTTTTTTTTTTTTTTTTCTTCCCATGTCTTTGTATGCTCTTCTTTTCACCTTTATTTCTCCATGCCCGCTGGTAGTTGCATTGTGTTGTGACAGTTGCCGTGCCCAGGTGTGAAGACCTCCCTCCAAGCTGCCCTGGATCATAGGTAAACATCACCCTCACCCTTCCTGAAGCTCCTCGTGCCCTCTCAGGCTCTCCTTGCTGGTCCATCTGGTCTCTAATGGTCCTTCTGCCTTTCAGCAAACATCTCTCCCTCCCTTGACCAGCCTGGCACTCTCACAGGTGCATTTTCCCTGGGTCCTCCTTTCCTTTCTTTTCCTTTCTTTGCTCTAAGAGGAGGAAAGCTAACTTGGGAATCAGGGATTGTTTACCCATTTCTTGTATCTCATTTATCTATCCCAGGGTGTTGGCACAAGCAGGGAATGATCTTGGAGCTGTGATGGATGAGGCTGCTGAACACCAGAGTGTTTTAGCAGCACCTGTCTGCCTTGCTCTACCTGCAGTAAAACCAGGCAGGTTTTTAAGGTGAAACCACACAGGTTAGAGCAGTGCTGCAGGAATTCACAGCCTCCTGGGAGCTGGAGCTTCATGGAGCTGGGGACAGAGTCCCTTGCCATGCCTCCCAGCCCTCCAGGACATGGGGGACACCTCATCCTTCGTGTCCCCTTTGGGCCTGGTGGCTTCCTCAAAAGCTAAAATGCACAATGTTCTATTCATTTTCACCCCACACTGCCCTGCCTCCTGGGCAGGGCCATCCATCCCTTCCTGGTGAATTTTTAGGGGCTATCCACTACTCTCTGGGTTTGTAGAATGGTTGGATGGGTTTGTTAGATATTCCTATAGCTCTCTGGAGTTTTGTTGGTTGTGATGGGGCTCCTGTGCCCCATCTCCCTGCTCCCACGCAAGGCTGTGGTCCAGCACTGGGCTGTGCCACTGCAGGAATAATCCCTTCCTGTTTTCCTGTATTACTGGTGCCTTCTAGCCCTCAGGCAGATAGCCTGGATGTATTTCCTGGGGTAAGCTTTAGCCTGTATTTCAAACACAGCAGCCAGCCTCTTAATCCATCATAAAAACCTGTTGGAAGTCCCATTGTTGTGGTCAGTAAGTTCTCATTGGATTCATTCCCAGTGTGTGTCTGATTGGTTTTTCCCTAGAAATATGTGAACCGACTTCAAGATTTTGCCTAAAAGCCCCCAAAACAACAACAACCCAATAGAACAGAACAAAGCTGTTTTCCAATAGCATTTAACCCACCCATTGAAACTCTCCCTCCCAGTACCTGACCTTCTGGCTGTACCTTTGCAGCACTGCCTGGGATCAGCTACTGGAGAGGATGAGGATGGAGCTTGGCCCAAAGTCCACTGCAAAATGCAGGCACTCAGGGCTTGTTTTCAGTGGACTTTGCCAGATTTTATGGCTCTTTGAATTACTGAACTTACCATGCAGCCAGACATGCAGTGACACCCTTTTGATTACCTGGTACTCAACCCCCTCGTTAAAACCTGTATTTCCACTGAGCTAATATGCAGGAAAAAAAACCTGAGCTAAAGATGTCCCGAAAGGGCTAAATAAAAACTCTGGGGAGGAGAAAGAGGGAAAAAAAGTAGTTTGAAGAGCCTGCTTATCTTGAGTAAAAAGCTAGGGCAGATTTGTAGCAGGGTCATAGCAGTTCTGCTGGCTGCTGCCATGGGTGCTGCTCAGCCCCACACAGCAGTGTCACCCTGGGCTTCCTAAGGCATGGATTTCTCTGCACTCCCAGCTTCTCCCTGAAATCCCCAGCTCCTGTTTTTGCACAGATCAAGTGAACATCACCTGGGCGAGTGAGCTGTGGGTGCACCAATGGATTCAGACCTCAGTGAAATTGATTTTTTTACCAAGAAAGCAGTGAGCCCCTTCTGAGTATATTTTGAATGCTGTCAAATAAATTAATTGTTGTTTTATTAAAAAAAAAAAGGGAGTAACTGTATGTTCTGGCTGCAGCTTGCATCACTCACACTGACCATCTCTCCCTGCCTCCCCACTTCCCCAAGCCAGCTGGCAGGCACTGGCAGCCCTGTGCTGGTCCTGGTGCTGCTGCAGCCAGAGCAGCACATCAAGCCCAGCAGCCCCTTAAGGCAGTGGCTACAATGCACAGCGTGGTTTGGAAGTGGGCTGGAGGGACACAAAATGCCCCTCTCTGGTGCCCGGGGATGATCTGTGGTCACCACTACCTCGGCATCCTTTCTGCTTAACACTGAGCTGCTTATTCCTCATAGCAGGAGCCTGTGCCTTTAGCTCATCTCTCTTCCCAAGGCATCTCTGGAAAGGCTTGGCTGCTTGGTATGAGAAAATTGTTAGACGTGCCTTGGAGGAGCTCACATGGCTCCAGAACATCACTCCACTCACTGCAGTAGAGCTACTCTGACTTGTTTGGGGAAAATATGGTGGCCTCTGAGAGAATCCCAGATTTCATCTTTAAATCCAAAATGTGGCAGAACAAAATTTTGAAGTATTCACAAGGCTTTTGTGTGTGCAGGTTTGGTTTGGGTTGTGATGCACAAGTGGCTTGGTGCACCCAGACACCATAAATTACCTGTTCTGCATCAGCCACTGGATTTATCAGAAACAAAATCCGCTCTTATTGTCACTCATGAGAGCAGGGCCTTGATATGAACTACAATCATATATTGGTCTTCACTAAAAAATAACCAACCCCATGGGCACATCCTGCCCATTCAGCAGCACAGCCCAGGGAGTCTCTGGCTGGTGGGGCTGAGGGCTGTGGATGTCCCATGGAAGGTCTCTGGGAGGCCCCCACACTTTCCCTGCCCTGTGGTGCCCATTTGCTCTCGGAGCAAGGTGCCACCTGCCTGTCCCCAAGCCAGCCACAGCAGGAGCCAGCTCAGCCCATGCTCCGTGCTCACCTGTGAGCCTGGCCACAGCATCTGCTCCTGGGGACACACTTCGTTCATATGCTAATTTTCTTTATTCTGTTTCTTTTCCCCTCTCCTCCACCCCAACTTTCCCCCCTGTTTTTCTTTCTCTTACCCCTTTGGTTTTCTTTGGTGAAAACACTTGAAAAGCACGCAAACGCAAACGTATGGTGCCTCCAGGTATGAAGTGCATGTGACTCTGAAAGTGTGTGTCATGTCACTCCTTGTTCTTCATTTGGGACTGTAACATGCAAAGGCTTGAATTAAAAAAAGAACTAAAAAACAAAACAAAAGAAAAAGGAACCTTTGAAGATGAGGTTTTCCAAGGAATGAGTGAAAGCCCAAAGCAGACGCGCCCTCCTGCTGCTACTGACTAACCCCCTGCACCTCCATATACATTTTAGCTATTGGTACACACAAGTGTTGGGAAACTCTGCCAAAATGGTCATGTGAGGAAGGAGAATGGGAGCGCGCTTGATAAGCTTGCTTTGTTAAGGATGATTTCTTGATGGTCTTTCCAACCTCCCCCAATCCACGCAATACTTAACAAGTAAACCTCCCCATTCATCTTCCATTTCCCTCTGCCCTCCCTCCCCTGTGTTCCCTCTCTCCAGCCCTCTTCTCCCATCCTTCATCATGTCATTTATCTGGCTCTGTGCTGCAGGAGTTGTGCCCACCTGGTAGCGCTGGCTTTGAGTTTGCTGGTGTGGTGGCACCACAGGGCACATCAGTGGTAGCACAGAATGAAACCTCCATGGCAGCTGTGCCTGCTTTCGAGGGTAAGAGTTGGAGAAGAGAAAGTTCTGGGATGCTAAACTGATATGATCATTCATTGCTTCAAGTAATCCAATCTGATTTTCGGGGGAAGAATGCCTCATCTCAGCAGGACATTTCCATTTCAGATTTTAGTTCCAAGACCCACCTAGGGCTAAGCAGTTATTAGCCACACTTATTCAATCTGGGACTTAACCTTTTGGGATCAGTCCAAATGCAAAGTCCTGGATATGGCTGTGTAAGATTTATGATAAATAATATTATCTGAGGTTCTGCAGAAAGGAGTAGATTTGCAAATCACAGGCGTATTTTATGTGAGATGGGTATCTGAAGGTGTAGACAAGTTAATATTTTAAGATATGGAATAAATGACTTGCATTTCAATACTGCAGGCCAAGCTCTGTTCTTAGAGCAGTTTAAATCCTCACTAGATGCAGTAATGCCACTAGAGCTGACGTGATTTAGTGTCTGATTTTGAAACTCAGTTCCAGTTTTCACAGATGCAAGTTTAACAGCCTTAGTAAATCACACTTACTGCTCTGTGTGCTTAATTTATAGCAAATTGCATCAATGAACTGCAAGGATAGTATTAAGAATATATTTTCCTGTTGTGCTGAGCAACAGCCTGTTTTGAGAATCAGATATTTTTCTACTGCTGGGAGAGGAATAAGAATGTGCCACTTCCGTTCCATTTGTCGTAATAAAGTATTTTATAAGCTTCATAAATGTTCTCAGTCATGGAAAATAGCTTCAGCCGGAGACATAAAGCCATGGTTAGGGCAAAACATTGGCTGCTCATAGGAACTCCAGCACTGCAGGGAGGCTCTTTTAGGTTCCCATCTCATTCCAGCCCCCACCTCCTTGTCACTGTCTCCCTACTTGTTCATTCTGGGACTGTTCAAAAAAATCATCGTGGCGTCCGCGTGCGTGTCGTGGTGTGTCCGTGTGGCTCCCACCGTGTCGTGTGCTGCTGCCCTCCTCGTGTCGTGGGGTTCTGGTGGTGTCCTGGCCTGAGGCATGATCTCCCTCCTGTCCCCTAACGCTTGAAAGTTACCTGTGCTCCCAGGAACAGCGGATCCGCCTTTCCCTGTGGATGCGGGAGCCGGCTCCCGGAGTTAGCGTGGCCTTTCTCTGTGCTGTACTGGGAGGGCTGATGGAGGCAGCTGGGGGGACCTGCAGCAGCTCAGAGGTGTTGCTGTGGTGGGTGGCATGAGCTGTGTGTGTCCCGTGGTGTTGCAGATCCCTCACCCGGCTCCCCCTTAACCGGAACGCGCTTCCCTTGCTAACCAGTGACACACGGACCAGGAGGAGAGAGAGAAAACGTGAGGAGCCCCAGCCAGAGGTTCTTTCTGCACCTGGCATGGTGGCACCTGCGTCCCCTGTGCCCTGGGCACACACCAGGGCAGGGTGCCGTGCATCCAGCATTCCACAGCACAGCTCAGTTCAAGAGCTGTGCGGAGTTATGCCTTTTTTTTCGGTTTTTCGAGGTTCTGGAGAAATGGTGTGGTGCAGTGGCTGCTCCCCAAGCTGCTCTTGCAGTGACAGGTTAGGCTGAGCATTTAGTTGAGATTAAATTTCACGTCAAGTATATGTATAAAGATTTCAACCATTTTTAATAATAATTATTTCAGTAAAATACTGCCTATTTCCACCTCATGTGTACCAGGCCCACAAACTAGCCACGGAAATGGTGAATTTCTGTGTTTGTTGTGTTTCTGTATCTTCTCATGGAAGCATCCGTGGTGGCCCAAGAGGTGGCCACCTTCAGCACGCTGCAGACCATGGGCTGATGCAAAAGAAATAGCTCCTTTTGGAATCCTGAATCCTTCAGTCTTTTGAGCTAATGAGCTCCTCAGCTGAGATGTGCACCAGTGAGTGCCCTGGATTTGCTAGCCCAGCTGGAGTAAGTGGGGTAATTGTCCTGTGTTCTGCTCGGTATGGACCTCCCTGAGGAGTCAATTCACCAAAGAGGAGTTGTGCACCCTCCATTACCTGCTGAGTACACTCTGTGCTGGGTTTGTGCACCACCTCTTCTGTCCTGGAATGCATCTCCAAACCCTTTGGTGTGTTTGAAGGGAGGTGACAGCCCAGCACTCATGCACGGCTCCACTGCATCAAGGTCAGCTTCTTCCTGATGTCTGGAATGAAGAGGATCATTAATTCAGCAGATCAGGATGTGCTTTTCTCTGGATGGAAGCGACTGGGGAGCCGAGCCAAAGTTTTTCAGGCCTATTTTTATTCTTTTCTCCATACTTAGAATTGGAAAATTTTCTGATTGCCTCAATCTTGTGAACACAAAATCTCTGCTGAAGCACTGTGGTTTTGAGGATAAGTTTTGTGCCTGCAGAGAAGAGACATTTCCAATTGAGTTGGTTGGTTTTTTTTTTAGTTAAAGTGTGGAACTATTGGTCTCATAATGGCTGAAAAAAATGTGAGCATGAATATCTCTGTCTTTATTTTATTAGAAGCTTCATTTCTTACGATCTCCCCCTGACACCTCCAGCCTATGTTTCTCTTGGTTGAAAACCTGGCTGGGAATATCAGTGTTAAATATTTATGGAGCAAGCCCTGGTCTCCCAAGGTCTCAGGGAGGAACCCAGAAATGGATATGGAGCTAATTTAATAGCTTTTAGCACAAATGCAGGATAGGCCACAGGGTGTTTGTTCATTGGATTTTTAATTCTTAATCAGGATTCCCATTGTCAGGTTTTTTTTTTTTTTTTTTTTTGAGAAAGGAAGGAAGCCCCATGGTTCCTGGAAAGCAGTGACACAAGATTTTACCTCATTTTGGGGCAAAACCTGACATGGATAGTAGGGAATTGGTGAATTGGTTAAACTTGACCCTGGAGCACATTTCTGTTTCTCCTGAGATGCTCCCAACCCCAGGTCCTCATTTTCTCTGTTCCACAAGCTGCTCCTTCCCATGCCTTCCCACATTCCCGAGAGCAGCAGGGTTGAGTTTTCCTATTTTGCCCCAAAGCTGGAGTTTCTCTCCATTTAGCAATGCTAACCTGCCAGACTACAGCTCTGCCAAAACACCACCAGGCTGCCCAGGAACCCTGGCAGCTGCTTGGTTTTGGGGAGGTTCAAAATCCAGTGGTGCAGACAAATTTCTCTCTCTCTCTTGCTGTCACTTTCTCTCTCTTACCCCACTGCTCTGCCTTAGGACACTGTTGGAAGTAGCAGCCAAACCCCTCTCCATCCTTCCTGAGCTGTCCCCCAGCTGCAGTTGGTGGCACAAAGCTGGTTCTGGTGGAAAGGATGGGACAGCAGGGGAAGTTGCTGAGACAGGAGGCTCTGGAATCAACCCTGTCAGGATATTAATGCTCTTTGTTCTCTCCCTCTAGACTAATCCCTCCTCTGAACCAGCTGGAGCTCCTGAGGAACCTGAAGAGCAAGTCGGGACTGACATTCAGGTTAGCAGCAGAGTTAAGAGAGTTTGGAACGCACACTCTTTGCAATATTTTTCTTTTTTTCCTTTTTTTTTTTTTTTTTGACTTCCTGCCTTTTGCATATGGACATCCTTGAAGATGAAAGAGGTTTGACAGCTGCTCCCCCGTGGATCACTCAGTGACCTCCTCCCTGCCCCTCTCCCATGCTCTACATTAATTCCTTCAGCCTAACTTGGCTCTGGAGCAATGTCACAGTGCTTGACTGACAATGCAAACTCATATTCTCAAAGGGGCTGATGGAGGTAGTGATCCCAGTTTTCCTGTGACCATTCTGCTCCTCACCACACTCAGAGGACACTCAGGCCCATGATGTGTTAATTCATTCTCTGTTCCCTCCAGTGAGAGAAGGCAAGCTTGCAGCGGTGAGACATTTTTGCTAAATTGGCTGTGGCAAGGTTTACCTGAATCCCCCAGAAGGGCAGGAGTCCTGCACCTTCACCCTCTGCTTGGGAGGGGTAATCCTGGGGGTTTTGAGCAGTCGAGGCTGCCCTGTTGGTGAATGGGAGTGTGCAGACCCTGGGAGGGATGGAGAGGTGCTGCTGGGTTTCGGGGACAGCTGGGAGGGGTGGGCTGGGGCCTGCCCTGGGCTGTGTGCCTCTGCAAAGAATAGAGCCCTGGGTCAGTCTGACAGCTTTAAAATATGAGTATTTGAGCTGGTGACTGAGGTTTGGCTTCCAAGCCTTTCTGAGCAAGAAGCAGAGGAAGGAAAAGAGATTTTTATTAGACTCTCCAGGCTGCTGCCTTAGCTGAGGGAGAAGGGTCAGGCTCTGTGCAGGTCTCAGTGGTCGCTGCTGAGCAGTGGCAGCGCCAGGGCTGGTGCAGCATCACACTCAGAGGGCACCTGTGTTAGGGGAGGCAGAGCTGTATCTGCTGAGAAACACAGTCTGCTCCCTCTCTGGGGAGGGGCAGGGCTGATCGAGGCCCCACCCTAAACACCATTCCCCAGGGTAGGGGTTGTGAGTCGGAGCAGCTGAAGGCAGAGCAGGTTTTCCTCATTGCTGGAGGGAAATGCCACCAGGATGCCTGGTCAGTGAAGGTGAGGGGTTTTTTTCAGTGTGGCCTCAGCATGGCTTGCAGTGTCCTGGCTGCCCTTTTGTAGGTGTGCAGCTCACTTTGTCCTCGATGATTTTACAGGGCAATCCAGCTTTGGATCTCAATAGGGAACCACAAACACGGATTGTGGTGTGCCACTCCTCCCATGTGGCCTTTGCCAACTACTTGGGTAAAGTAGCTGCCAAAGGCTCTGGAGGCATAAACCCCACCTGAGGAGTCAGGATGCCAGGGCAGGGGTCCATGCTCCTTCCCACATCCAAACCCAGCAACTGGTGTGAATCCATGCATTTGGAGATCTGACATGAGCTCTGTCCCAACAGCCAGGGAAGAAAAGCAAACGTGGCAAGGTCACAGGAGCTGTTTAAACCCTTCCCCATGTGCACAAACATGAGGGCAGTGCATTTCCAGAGGAAGGGGGCTGCTCTCTGAGCCCACAGAAGTCCTCCTGTGCTCACACCAATCACACAACTCTCAGGTGTCTCAGCTGTGCGTAGGCACAAGGATGGGTTGGGATAAATTCTTCAGCCCTGTGCGTTGTATGTGTCTTCTCGGAGGTTGTGTGAGTCTCCAGTGATCTCCTGTCCGGGCCAGAAACTCCAGGAATTAAGTGCTCCTTTCCCTTTCTTCTGTCCACAACTTCCACTTAGTTGTATTGTTTGGTATTGTCGTTTCGTTATGTTTTAACAGTGAAGCAGCAACATCTTTTGCCACCTGACACCATGCTAATGTACTATTGCTTCTGTTTAAAGGAAAGAGCAGCAGCCCGAACCATCGCCAAGGTCTGTATCACTGCCAACACGCCATCCCCATGCATTCCCTGTAGATTTCTATGTGTGTGCGTGTGTGTACCATGTCGTGGCACCATCGAGGGAAGCATTCCTAGGTATTACCGTGCTTTTCCTGTGCTGTGCAGTCCGATGTATCTACGTGTGTGCTGGACCTTAAATCATATCTTCCTTCCAGTCTGCCTCGGGCTGGAGCTACAGGGTAGCGAGGCTGGGAGGGTGCAGAGAGTGGTGGCAGCACGGGCAGAGCTGGCAGACACTCACCGGGGTGACAGCAGGGGTTGGGTTTACGCTTCTTTATTCTATTCCTTTGCTGGGGTCGTGGCTGAGTGACTCGGTGCGACGCAGGCTCGGCGTGTGCCCAGGGGAAGGTGACGCTTTGCCTGTGTCCCTGCCACCCGTGCTGGGCAGAGGTGACGCGGGGAGCAGGGAGCCATCGCCACCTCACCACCTTCGCGACTTCTCCCGAGCTCCTCTCGCTGCAGGGCACCGCGTGGGCCTGCCCCTCCGTGGGACACCGAGGGGTCTCTGGCACGGCACGAGGTGGTGTGGCAGAGATGCCCTTTCTCCACCCCGTTCCCTGGGGAGGAAGCACATTCCCTGCTCCATCTTCCCTCCACGCCTCCAGCCCACGGTGCAGAGCCTGCTCTGGATCGTGGCGAGCACCTTCCAAGGGCAGCTGCAAAGCTCACTCGTGGTAGAGCTTTTCTCCGTTCACAACGCCCAGGGAAAGCAACAGGGCTGGTGTTTGGGATACTCTTAGGACGCTCTTCATCCACTTAGAAGTATTTAATTCTGGGATTTTTTTTTGTCCTATGTTTTCCAGTTCTTTAAAGAAATAATTCTGGAGCTGAATCTCTTTTTTTTCTTGGCTGATGAGACACAAACTGATGATCAGTGGAGATCATCTGCTTGGCTTTCAGATCTTCCATCTCATTCCTCAAAACACAGCTTACAGCCTAAATTTTGTAAACAATGAATACATTTTTCAGAAGTACAGCTAGAGCCTGGCATTCTGCAGATGTACCTCTCTGCCATGCCTCTTAGCTTATAAGAGGCCAGAAACTAATGTTTCCTTGACATAAAAGCCAACCAAAGATATCTGGGTAGATACAGTGCTGATTAAAGGGTGGAAAATTTCATCTTTCCTTCCTTCCTCCTCTCCCCCACTTTTTTTTTCTGTCATCCATTTGAGCTTTCCTTTGCAAGCAGAACCTTTGTAGCACTCCATCTACTTTCCTGCCAAATAACCCAAATCTCCAAGATCATGTTTCAACTATCCAGATTTCTTTTTTTTTTTTCTCCTTGAGGTCTTAAGTGTAGCTCTAGTGAAGGCAGCCTCCACCCAGCATTATTAAAGTAGGGAGCATTACTTGAGAAGGGCTCTCTGGGAACAGAACAAGGCTGAAATCTTGGCCACCTGCCTGTGGCATCAGGGGGGTCAGAATTTCATCCCAGGGTTTGGCTGCTCTGCTGCCCTATCTCAGCCAGTGATAAACTTTGGATGCATCAAAGGGTAAATCCACATTTCTTACAGTGCAATGAGACAAAATCCCTGTTCAGCCCCATCACCTCCATAGCCAAGGAAATCTGAGGTCTGACAGTCCCTTGCAGGATAACACCAGCCAGCATCCCTGAAATCACAAGAAATAGTCTTGTTTCTGAGTCACTAGCCTTACTTCTAATTTTTGAAATTAGAAACTCCTGTCTTGCAGGGTTCATATTTATTTACTTGAAACCTTAGGTTGTGTATAATATTTCTTTGTAGAGGTTGCAGGTTTTTCCCTGCTCATTTTTTACTTTCTCAACCTTATGTCACAGAAAGAAGTAAAAATAGTCCTTGCCTCTCATTTTTCAGAGTATTTTTTGCTATATATAGGCTCTTCATGAGAGTCATTTGCAAGTGCTGTTTCCTGCTCCTGTGGTGCATCTGTCTCTTGTGACACCGATGGGTTTTGTTGCAAAACCCCAGCCCAGGAGGGCTTAAGCTGAGGGTCTGCAGCTGCTGTGCAGAGCTTTAGAGTTTATTCCACATCGTTCAGTTCTGCTGCCATGGCAGCACCAAAGCTCCTTCCTTCTGTTCTGTTAGGACAATATCAATTCCACCTTCTCCCACTGTCCTTTTCCTTCCATCTGACGATGTCTCAGGAAGGAATCTTGTGTTCAGCGGGGCCCAAATTGCCTATTTTCCCCAATAAAATTTTCTGGGTCTTTTACACTCACATCCCAAATCTGCCACCCACTCTAATTTCCAGCAGCCTCCCGGTGATGCTCAGTGTGTCATCCTGCCCTTAGAAAAGAGAACTCATCCTGTTTCTCTGCCCACCTGACAGTTAATCACCCACTTGCTGATGATGCTTCACTCAGGAAGCTCCTGGGGATGAATTGTCTCCCTTAGCAGACCCCAGCTCCACACTTTTACTGCTTTAGCTGGGAAAGGATTTGCCACTTTGCATTTCCACCACAGTTAGGAAATACAGTCTTACACCTGGAGGCAGCTGCATGTTCCTCCTGTGTTAGTGATGTGTAGGGAGTGGCTGATTTCCTATATTCTTCTTTCCATAACGGATACACCACAAAGTCCCTGCAGCAAATGGAATAGAAAGAACTTTTTCACTATTTTTCACCTTAATATATTTTGATTTAGAGAAGGGATGCTGGGAATGTGCTGTGCAGGACAAACATTGCCTTGTGAGCTCAGGGAGCATCCCAAGCATTCTGCCAGTGCACAAGGTGGCTGTTGGGGTCCTGCCCTCTGACTCCAGTGCTGCTGTGGCCGTGCTGGTTTCTGCCCACCCAGCACTGGGAGAGCTGCTGCCCGGGCTGAGAGGGGTCAGTGTGGCAGAGCTTGGGGTCACCTGGAATTTCTCTTGGGTGGCCTTTGGTTTAGTCTTGGCATAAAATGGGACAGCTGATCTGAGAGACAGGTTATGTCCTTCCTCTATGGTTTCTGCTTCGTTTTTCCACCATGAGCTTGTCTGCACCCACATCCAAGTGCTGGGAATGCTCTGTGCTTACCAGCTTGGGGGCCAAGAGCTCACCTCTCCCAGAGGTGGAGCTCAGGCTGTGATGAGCAGAAGAGATGCTGCCCTTTTCCTACCTACTATGTTCCTCTTTCCCCCTCTTTATTTTCCTCTCTTTGAAAAACAAACACCTTCAGAGCCTCCTGTTGCCCATCACTGGGTGTTGTGCCCACGCTGCCCCTGTCCCAGCCGAGCAGTGTCCCCTGCCCCTCCCCAGGCTGGCTGTGCTGCCTGGGCACTGGGAGCCATCCCAGGTCCGAGACCACACTGCTGCCATGCAGGGTCCAAACACAAGTCTGCTCTCCCTCAAAACTCCAGGAAAGGGGACCTGCTTGGTGCTGAGGCTTTTCTCACCCCTCCTGCTGCAGAGAGACAGCAGTTCAGAGTGGTAATGGGGTGTGATTACTCTTCTGGTAATCAGGCTGGAAATTAGCTGTGGCATCTCATTTCTGTTTGTTTTGCTTTCATTGTAATGTCAAAAAGACAGACACATGGTTAGCCAGGGCTATGGAGGCTCCTGTATGAAATGTGGGCTTCAGATGCTCTTTAACAGATGGTTTGAGAAACATCTGAAGGCATCCACAACCACATTTCTTCCTTTCCTTTCCAAAATACAATTGGGTGAAAAGCTGAAAATTAATGAACCAAATGATCATAATAACACATTCACATCAGAGAAAAAGAAACAGAAGGATTCCAGGGAAGTGGGAAGCTAAAACTCAGATTACTTTGTCCAGCATGAGTTCAGTGCTGTAGGTAATGAGAGGAACCTCTTTGGAAGGTTGTTCTCAGCTGTGGTTTGTCCTTGGCCCCGGTGAGCTCAGCAGGACCTTGGCCACGTAGGGGGTGAATGCTGGGCTGGGTCCCTTGTACCGTGTGTGTATTTCTGTGTGTATATCTCTCTCTCAGTGTGTGTATATGTCTGTCTGAGATACACACAACCCCAAGATCTCTGTTCAGGGGTGTGATTAAGGCTTTTGTACGCACTGGAGGATGCCTTTGGTTGACTCAGTGGGCCCCTGCTCATCCAGCTGAGGATGTCCAAGGTGTCCTGAACCTCTACTGCCCGTGGAAACCGAGGTCAATCATAGGAACCCCATGGGCCACGTGGGCCTGGGCTGCTGTTTGGCCTTCTAACCAATTTAACTGGTGTCAGAGACTCATGCTGGGACGGACAGTAATCTGGAAATAATCAGTTGCCTTTAGGGGAGCGGATTATTTGCACGGAAGGAACTGCATCTTTCTGGAGGGACTGCAGAGGAGACTAAGAGGAGAGAAACCCACGTGTCTCCCTGAGGCTCTGCATGCTCTATATCCCACTCCCACGCCAGCTCCAGGACAGCCCTGGTAGCACCACCGGCCCCTGGGGCTACCTGGGGATGCAGGGTCCCATTGTGGGCGCACAAGGAGTCCCCAGGATGCCGAGGGTGGTGTCGGCTGAGCTTGCATGGAGTGCTGTGCCCGCGAGCTCCTCCGATTGCCGAGCTCAAGCGTAAAACGAGATTGGGGTTTGATGCCCTTCAGCCTTTCCAGTCTGCCCGTGGACTCGGCAAGAGCTGCCTGCTGGTGCTTGGTGGCCTGGTGGGGTGCTGGGGGCCACGACATTCCCCTTCCACAGGTAGAGGGCTGCTCCATGGCGTGGAGGACCCTGGTCCTGGTGGGGATCTCCTGGCAGGGTAGTGCCTGAGCAGCCATTTGGGATGGAGCTGTGGTGGTGCCTCCTCAAAGTCAGCAACTCCCCAGAAGTGGTAGGGCCTGTCTAAAAAGCATTACAAAAAACCAGATGTGTGAACACAGGTGTTCAACTCCCTTATCATAAGGGACTGCATCACACCCTGTTTTTATCTATTTTTGTTTTTTTCCAATGACAGGCTTAATATAATGTTATTTCCCGTATAAAAAGTGCAAATAATTCACAGATTAACTAGCTCTCTTTGTGAGTGGGGCTTTTTTGGAAAAAAAAAAAAAAGAAGAAATTTAAACTTTTTGGATAGTATTTCACAAAAAGAAGTTAAAGTTTTGGCTTTCCATGGTTTACACAATTTGAAAAAATGTGTGGGTTTTTTAAAATATTTAGAGGAAGAACAGAGTATTTTTTTTTTCCAATACAGATGAAAAAATCTTCCTGCAGTTAATTGTAGATAAACTGATACCACCAACTCAATGAGCAGAATGCCTCATGTCAAATAATTAAATTTACTGACCACAGTGAAACAAATTTCAGAAACCCTCTTGATTTTTGATTTTTTTTTTTCCTCACTTAACACTCAAAGAGAAACAATCCTGTCATGAACCCGGCCCTCAGAACACCTGTCTTTTAAACCTAGAGTCCGTAATCAAAAGTTTCCTGTCTGGCATTTGCTTCCAGGTCTAATTTTTACTCTCCCCTCATTTCCAGTAAGAGCAAACCGTGCAGAGAGTCACTATGCGGATGCTGCTCAGGAAACTCTAGGTACCACGGGAAATGCGTCGCACGAAACTAATCAAAAGCTGCACGGCTCATTCTCCCTCTACCCTGCTACCACCCGTTCTGATCACTTCTCTGCTTAATAGAGGTACTAGATGAGTAAAAAAAGGTGGAAGAGCCTCCCCACTGCCCGCCCCGAAATCAGAGCCGTCCCTGGCTGCCTGTTGTGCAGAGCACACGAAGCTAAGAGATGAGGATGGGGAATTTGGGCTGGGCGAGCCAAGCCAATGTCTGCTCAGCAAGGGAGGAGGCCAGGAAATAAAGCTTAACAAATGATGGAAAATCAAAAAAAAAACCAAAAGAAACAAAAATGAAAAATGAAAAATTTTAAATTTTTTTTTTTTAAAGACCCTTTCTTCCATGTCCCTCCATCCCTCTTCAAGGTCCAGGGAATTCTTCCAAATTGACTTGCACTGTACAGCAGTGTCCAGTTAGTAGCATGAGAAATACTAGCTTCCTGCCTCTGCCCAGTCACCATTCCTTTGGCTCTCTGACCGTGACAAATTGACCTTTCCCAGTCTGGTGGCCTTTGGAAGCCACAGCTTGCCTATCTAGCACCTCTACTACGCAGCTAGAGAAGGACTAATCTCAGCCTGTCCTGCCAGACATAGGGGACATGGGCTCCCCTGAGCGTTGGCATTGGCCTTGTGAATGGTTCTGTTTCTAGACCCCGAGAGGGACAGACAGCTTCAGCTCAGGGCTTTGTACGAGCAGGGTTTGCATCTTTTTCATCCAGCTGACAACAGTTAGGTGTTTTCAGGGACTTCCCAACAAGCATCCCTTAGCGCACCCCTGGCCATACACACAGACACACAGATCCTGTCTTATTTGTGCCTAAATACTTCCACACCTGCACTAGGAGAGTCTCTGCCCCCGCCCCAGGCACTGCTCCTCAGCAGCAGACATGCACATTCTTGATCTCCCACTGCCCAGAGTTTGCATGCTGTGAATGCTGGCAGGGGACCCCCGAGCTCCTCGCCCCGCAGCCAGGCAGGTGGACAGCCCGGGAGTGGCAGGGCACTGAGTGATGCCGCATGTTTGTGAACTCGGATTTTTGCATGCTCTTTTTTGGAGTCCGTTTTAATTCTCAAAATCACCAGTCTCTGTATCCCTCAGAAAGCCAACAAACGACAGCTCTGAAAGTGTAAAACTGCAGCTCTAACAGTATATGTATCTCTGATTTTCTTCATTAATTGTTTCAACCTGTACCTTTTCTTTTCTTGCTATTTTTTGACCTGCTGGCTCTTTTTATTCTGTCAGTCTAGAGGGTAGGTCTCATGGCAGAGGTTTGCGTGTACCAGGTGCTCAGAAGTAGAGTGGTAAATCCCATCTCTGAATGGGTAACAAAGAGGAATGGGGCATGATCTAGGGTTCATAAAAAGTAGTTTCTCCATGGTAGGAAATCATTTACATCTGGATAAAAAGCCTGAACCTCTGAGTCAGCTTCCTGCTACATATTTGGTGGTGCTGTGGCCTTCCTCGAAGGTCAGCCTTGAGAAGTGGGGGTAGATGTTGCACAGGCAGCATTTTGAGACATTTCCAAATGGCAAAGATTTGGTCAATAGTCTAGCTGAAAAAATGATCCTGACTTCTGTGGTGTTTCCATTTGTCAGGTGAGGTTGTTTTATCTGTGGAGGTGTAGTGTGAGCAGGGACTCCTCCCCAGAGAAAGCCTCCCCTCAGTTACTTAACACTGAGGTTGTTTTTGGCAGAGATGAAAACGAGCAGTGCTATTCGTAATCTGTCCTCTCATCTGTCCATGTCTACTTCTGTTTTCTGGAAAATCAGCCACTCTGATCTCAGTGTCTTCCTTGCATGTCTTCCTAGGCATGGATTTTTAATTGCTAAAGCACTGTAATTTTTTTTTTCTGTTTTCTACTGAATTCCTGCCCACTGTGGTCCTCATTTCATCTCCCCTGTCTTGGGTTCTGCAAGGGAAAGGGAGGATGAACAAAAGTGCGACTTCAATATCTTCTTAATCTGCTGGAGAGCCTGAAATGGAGGATTACAGATAATGGTTCTTCCAGTCAGAAAGGAGTCGTGAATTTTGGAGTAGCTACAAGGGCATCTTTGTTACCTGCATCCATCCTGAATGTAGTGTTACACACCCTGTGCTTTAGTAAAACTGTGGGTTAACTGTGAAGGGACGTAAAAATAATCCAAATGTCCTGTTTCCCTGGGCCCTTGGGTGTCTGCCAACAATCCCCACTGCACAAACTCTTGGGGCAGATGCCAGCACTTTGATGCAGCTCAGGCTGAGTGCTAAAAGCCTTCATCTAGGATTCACATAACGAAATAACAGCAAACAACGAGGCAATCATGGGAAACTCAATGTAGGTAAATTAATAGGAGACTTCTTAGAAGCTGTGGTTTCTTAATGTACTAAACCAATGATCTTTAGTCAATAAATGCAATAACACATTCATTTTTAGACAGTAATGTAACTACACCACGCCAGGTTATCAGCTCTATCATTTTCTGCTTTGTGAGAGACTTTCCCAACACACTCAGAGATGAGGGCACCTCACAGTGGGAAGAGGTGGCACCCAGAGCAGTGAAGGAAAGGTGTTTGTAGAGCTCTTGACCAGCCTGTGGCCCTGGGTGGATCAGGTTCCTTAAAGATTTGTTTGGGAATGATCAGCCAGCTCAGAGGTGCGACCTGGCTGCTTTGCTTTGGTCCTGAAATGCAGAACAGCCGAGCTGGCAAAGAGCAAACAGCTGGGAGAAGAGGCAGGATGTGGCTGATGTGGTGTCTGACAGCACCCAGCATCAGTTTGGTAGAAGAGAGCTCCGAATTAGGAAGAGATGGATGATTTAACAGAATGCTGCAGAATGGCAAAGGTTACAGATGTGAGTCTGGCTCCAGTGTCCCTTCACTCACCCAAGGCCCTGGGATTTTCCATGCTTGTGTGCTGGTGCAACTCCAGTCTTTGCCATCACAGCACCAGTGGCTCCCATGCAAGTCTGGCACTGTGGTTGTGGATGAGGAAAAGGAGAGGGACAACTCACAGTGAGCAGATCACTGTCTGAGGTTTTGTTTCCCTTACGCCCATGTTTCTCTGCTTCTAGAAACTCCATTCTCTAGGCTGAATTCACCTTTCAGCAGTAGATTTTCTGAAATCACTGGAGGCAAACCAGGCTTGAGCCAGGCCCTCTCTTGGTTTCTGTTTTAGTTGTGGCAAATTTTGCATACGCAGTTTTATTTTCCTTTTCTTCGTGCCTCCAGTAATTGGTATCTGCATCTTACTCACACCAGCAAGCAGACTGGAGCCCAGTGATACTCACAAAGGCCATCATTCACTCCTGGAACTCCTGCCTGGTTTTAATGAGTTGTTCTTTATATGCTGCAAGCTCAGCACAAATTCTTGATTTAAAAAAAGCCCCTCATTTACCAGCAGGAGACAACCTTTTTCTCTTGGCCACAGCTTCTCAGAAGAATGAGCACTGATACTGGTTGGGTTTGGATGCAGAGATGGATCTGAGTCAGTGCTAATCCGACTCATTTTGGCTAGCTGAGAAGAAAATGAAGTAATGGCTCAAGCATAGTTTAAAATCAATGACAAGACCTTACAACTGATACTTTTTATTGATCCAAAATTACTGCTAATGTAATGAGTCCACATTGTTTTAAAAGTGCTGATTTAATACTATAGAGAACTGGAACAAACCCCAAACCAGAGAGTTTCCAACAGGAGCTTAAACCCCTGGCATCCTAAGGAGGCTGATGGCAGCTCATTTTGAAGGTCAGTTCTCTGCTGAGTGCTGGGCTTTTGGAATTTACCAAAATGCAAAGCCCACTACATCAGTGAACATCATCCAGTTTCTCCAGCATGGACTCTCATTTTTTGACTGGCAGCAGAGAAAAATCAGATCAGTCTCTATCCTTTGTTAAATTCAAGTCAAAACCTGAATATTTATAAACCTTCCTCAAAGTCAGCCTGGAAAGGTAATTTTTTGCTATCAAATCTGTTTTCATTACGCCACCTGGAGTGGTTATGAGGACTTAGAACTAAATCATGCCCTCTTAGGCTATGGTGGCTTCCCCTAATCTCTGCCTCTGGTTGCAGAGCCACAGTTCCCTTTCCCCTCCTTCCCCTGGCACCAGCAGAGCTCCTGCCTCGTGTTCGCGCCGCTGTCACGACTGCGAGTGTCTGTCTGTCCCTGCTGTGCGTGTGCCTGGGTCCTGCTGTCCTCTCATCCGTGTCACCAACACTCCCCACTCAAGTGAGGCTCATTCTCCACTCATTCCTGGAGTGACATCCGAACACCACTTCTTTGACACACTCTGCGTCCCTCTGCATGACTTTCTGGTTGAGTGAGAACATGATCTTGGATTAGCTGACAACATAAATCCCTATGTATGTCTGTATTTCTTTGGGATTTTTTTCCTACCAGCTCCTGCAGACCCCAACACCACCCTCCTTTGTAGGGACTGTACTTGCATGTGATTCCAGGTGTCGTTTCCAATGAGGGAATTGCATGGCAGAAGAAAAAAGTTAATTGTTCATGATGTCTCATGTCGTCTGTGTTAAAACAAAGAAGTTACATCAAGTGTTGGGTTTTTTTCCTTAGTGAGTACTTGGGAACAAAACCCACCCAGATCTTTATTGTTCATCAGATTTCTCTGAGATTTTTTAATGTGTTGCACCCCATGCTGTAAGGCTCGAAACTCTTTGCTCGTATCCCTCACCAAGTTCAACCCTTTCTTTTTTGCTTTTTGTGATTCCTGCAAACATTTGTAGCACATTTGTTGTGGGAATGGAAAAGGGAATCCAAGAGAAAGGCCCTGCTGTACGCAGTGAAAGGCAACTGGTTTTATGCTGGCATTGGTGATGGGAGAAACTCAGCAGAGGATAGGGCACAAAAAGATCACTTCCAATCCTGAATATTGCTGCGTTGCTAAGGCATTTTTATAAAACTTTCTTTTGAAAAAGGTAAATCAAAGTAATAGTACTACTGAAACACAGTGGATTAAAGAAATATTATTCAGTAAAATTAACAAAAATAAAGAGAAAAGATCCAGTTGGCCTCTATAGAATCAAATGATGAAATTTCAATCTGGTTTCTAATCCAAGAAACTCAGAGTGAGAATTTCATTTAAACCTTTGCCTCATTATGATGGTTTTGGCAGCATTAGTAACTAAGGCTTACATCCAGAAAGGTGTTTAGGCACGTGCTTGTTCCCAGATTCCCATGTGGATTTGCACCTCTCACCTGGATTTTAGCTCTGCTGAAGGTCCATTGATCCCATGGCCTTCAGACAGACCCTGCAGATGGGCAGCACACGGGAAAGCCAATCCCCAGCATTTACCTGAATTAAAATTCATCTTTAATTGGAATAATTCTGCCTTTTTTAATTTGCTCACGAGCAAATTTTATTTTCTCTGCAACCCATCTTTCAATGTGAGCTGAGCTCACGGCCGCAGCCAACCCTGCCGTTCAGCCCAGGGGATGGCCTCCCCACACTGCTCTGCAAAATGCTGCCTAAGCACCTTTCTCTCCCTGTAAATGTTTGTTGTCTCACAATGTAAAGTGACTTTGTAAAAATAGCACCTTCTTACTCGACAAATCTGCTCCCTGAGTGTCCCCGAGTCACATCTTCTCCCCTCGCTGGCCGGAGCTGGTGTCTGCTCCTGTCAGCAGGGAACAGCCGGCGGCTGGGAAAAGGGAGCAGAGTTTTGCTTTGCTTCAAAACCAGCAGCCAAGTTCTGACTGAAGAACCTCGTGCCAGTTTTGAAGGCAAAGAAGGACTGTGTGGCTCTGCCTTTTAAGTTGGTGTTGCCGAAAGACACACCAAAAAAAGCAGGTCTTTGGTTGGTGATGGGGAAATTAAAAATTTCCGAAATGTTCTCCCCACAAATTGAGGCAGAGTTTGCAGCAGGATGATAAAGTGTCTGCTGCAATGGTACAGAGTGTTGGGAATTAAATCCCTGTCTTCACTCAGTTTTGATACACCTATATATAAAATATTGGCTATTTGTCCAAGTACCATGCTCTGATTGTCCAACCACTAATAAGTGAAGTTTAATCATCAATTGCTATTAAGAAAATATGAAATGATGCAAAACTATTTGCAGTCTGCTTTCCCCAATGCTGTCTCTATAAAGTTTGTGGTTTCATAAAGATTCACTAAATCTCTTTGTTCTTAAATTTTCACATGAAAATTCCTTATTTTCATTTGGGTGAAAGGCTTTAATTGCAAATTTCAGAATTTGGAAACTAATTAGAGCTGCGTGGTCACTATTTCCCAGTGAGATCATCTCTATTTCCAGAGAGAGCTTCTTTTCCAACCATAATTGCAAGGATTATAGTAGGAAAAAAGGCAATAAAATTCCATATTCTGGAGTTTTAAAATTTTGCTTTACATGTTTATGACACACATGGCAGGTGTCCAGGGAGATGGCAGATAGATTTTAGATGGAATTTTTCTAGGATACAAAGGAGTTGCACAATTCAGTGTTTGTATTTATGTGTTTCAATATCCAACAGGATAAAGAGGAACTCTTTGGAATATATCAAGAGGGCAGATCATGTTTTAAGAGGGAGGAAATACAGGAGCTGAAGAAAGGGAAAGGACAGATCTGAGCACCAGAAGTAAAGTGTTTACACAAAAGTTTTAAGAGAATGGGGGTTTTTTATTGGTATTTTCTCTACTAGTCATAGTGTTTTGGAAGGCAGTTGTGAAAGAAAAGCTTCCTAACTCGTGATCGGAGTCGATCAGTGATTTAAGGAATCATAACCTCATTGTTAATGTCATTCTGTCCCGCCAGCCCTGGCATCCCATGAGGGGCTTCTGTTTAAGTCCTCATTATTTTCTCTCTCTTACGAATCATTCCCATTTCACTCATGATGACGGAAACATTTCTACAATGCTTTCTTTAAAACAAAAATAAAAATAAAAAATACATATTGGAAAAAAAAAAAAAAAAAGAAAAGCCAACAGCAAAGCTACATGTCACTGCTGCTTGGAAGTGCTCTTGGTTTCTAATGGCTGGTGGGGAAGGACTGCGTGGTTTCCAGAATGACTCCTCCTGCTGTCTCCTTTTTGTCTTTGTTTCAACGTGTTTCTCTGAACAGTCAGAAGGTCAGTTTGAAAGATCGTGTCTTCTCCAGTCCCCGCGGTGCTGGCACCAAAGGGAAAGGCTCTCCACAGGCTCAGGGCATCAGGAGGTCCCCCAGCGCTGACCAGAGCATCGAGGACAGCCCGAGCAAAGTGCCCAAGAGCTGGAGCTTCGGAGACCGCAGCCGAGCCCGGCAAGCGTTCCGCATCAAGGGAGCGGCGTCGCGGCAGAACTCGGAAGGTGAGGCCTTGGGCTGCTCTGCTGGACCCCAAATTCCCAGCTGGCCCCGACATCCTCTCCCTCCCCACCTAAGAAGGGCAGAGCTGCCAGCCAAGGTGTTGGGACTCCTTCCTCCCCCAGTTTTTTAGTTTGGAGTAGGCTGAGCAGCCTGATCAAGTTGAAGATGTCCTTGCCCATTGCAGGGGGTTGGGCTAGAGGGCCTTTAAAAGGTCCCTTCCAACACAAACTAGTCAATAGTGATTAGGAGAGACAAGAAAACCCCTTCTGATACCCAGGATAAAGTTTTTATTTCTGTATATAAGGATGGGGAGAGGGGGAAGTCAGGCATTGGGACAAGAGGAAATGACCTCAGGTTGTGCCAGGGGAGGTTTAGGTTGGATATTAGTAAAATTTCTTCACTGAAAGGGTGATCAAGCCTTGGAACAAGGTGCACAGGGCAGTGGTGGAGTCACCATCCTGGAAGGATTTAAAACACATCTCGATATGGCACTTGATGACTTGTTTTAGTGATTTGGGCTTGGCCATGCTGAGGGAATGGTTGGTGACCATTAGAGGGCTTTTCCAACCCAAATGATTCCGGGATTCACTGATACAGAGAATGGGTGAGAGCTGCAGCTGGCACTGCTGAATGTCACCTTAGCACACCCTGGGAAATTCTCTCATTTGGATGCTCAGCAAAGATTTCTCTGCTGCTTCCCCTGGGGTTGCTGTTTGTGATCTGCCTCATCTTTCCTCGCGTGGCGCTGGCACGGGAAGCAGTAACGTGTTGTGTTTCTCCTTCCCTGCCCCAAACCCAGAAGCAAGCCTCCCTGGAGAAGACATTCCTGATGAGAACAAAAGCTGCAACTGCGAGTTTGTGACGGAAGATTTGACACCAGGGCTGAAAGTCAGCATCAGGGCAGTGTGGTAAGAGAGGGAGAGGGGGAAAGTGGTCCGGAAAATAATTCACAGAGTAAAATGAGAAGTGTAAAGCTGAAGAAGTGCTGGCAAATGCTGACATGTGTGTGCTGCAGGTTGTTTTTCCCCTGGGTGGCCTGCCCTGCTTTACAGACAGTTTTGCCAGGAAGGACAATTTTTGCTTAGGGAAGGAATAAAAGGAGAAACAGGAAAATCCCCCGCAGGGATGCATCCAAATGACCGTTCTCACCAGCTCTGAGATTTAGTGCTGACATTTATAAAAGTGGTGCAGGGAGCACATGCACAGATGACAGTCCAAGGGGCATCAGGGACCCCCTGTTGCAGACAGGGCTTCAGCCACCAGCCCCCGCAATCCCCTTCCCCTCTCCTATTGCTGCATCCTCTCCCAAACCCACAGGGTTGGGATTTATTCCATTTTCCTTCCAAAGCAGCTCCCTGCAGTGTTTTTCATCTGCCATTAAGCAGGTCGGGCTGCACACCCAGGGACTGTGTCATGATTTTGCTCTCTGTCTCCTGCAGCATTATGAGGTTTCTCGTCTCCAAGCGCAAGTTCAAAGAGAGCCTTCGGCCCTACGACGTGATGGATGTCATCGAGCAGTACTCGGCTGGGCACCTGGACATGCTCTCCCGGATTAAAAACCTCCAGGCCAGGCAAGAGACCCCTCTCTTTGCTTCGTTTTCTACTGCTTTTTGTTCATTGTGGAGGTATTACCAAGAGAGAGACACTTTCCTTTGCAGCTACAGCTTATTCTTTTCCTTTCTAAGACAAATCCTCAAGGAAAACATCAGTGCTTATGGCTGGAACCCACAGGGATAAGCAGGACAGGGACTGCCACTACAACTACCTTACTGCTCACCAAAGGACACACAAAAACCATGGCTCATCCTCCTGCTATGTTTTGGGAGAATTTTCATTGTGGTATATCTCATATGAAAGGTGGGTGGGTATCTCCATGGTCCTCCTGGCAGGGTGCAAACGTTTGGTACCCCAGTGTTAGGGCTCATGGGGATTATTTGGTACCTTTCTGGGATATAACACCAAATTTGGTGTCCTGGCTGTAGCCCTGCTGCCACAGACACAGAGAGCAGTGAGGAGGCAGCGGCTCCCTCACACTGTTGGGATGTTAAGCCACTTCAGGAGGAATCCCTCCTCGGATGGCACAGTCTGCTGAAAATCCATGCAGATGGGAATTTCTCATCCAAGCCCACCCACATAAGTGGGGTTTAGCCCAGCTCCATTTCAGCTTCTGTGCTCAGATTTTAGGGGGAGACGTGTTCATTTTAATAGGAGAAGGAACATGGAAAGGGACAAATGGAACCGAGAAGGTTCCTTTTTTTTCATGTTTCTCCTGGAAGAAAAAAATCCAAACAGACAAATTTGATTCCTTGAACAGAGGATTGGAGCTAAATCTTTTAGTCTGACCACTCCGCCCTCAGCCCTGATGGGAAAAGCAGACCCCAAGCCTCCAACACCCCCAGCTGTGTTGGCTCAGCAGAAGTAGCTCCAGTTCTGCTGAGCTTGAAGGACACCCAGAACAGTGTCAGGACTTGGCCATGGGCAATCTCCAGTCAAAAAAATACACAACTTGCTTTTACACTTGGAGAATTAAATTGTTTCCCTTGATGGCTGTGGCAGCCCAGCTTCCTCTAGAAGCCATTGAGGAAGTTTTCCTTTAATTTCCAACCTATCTAAGTCCCTGGTAGAGTCAGCAAGTGTGAAGAAAAGTATTTGTGTATGCAAACAGCTGACATGAACCTCAGGAATGAAGCAGGAAAATCGTCTTGGGAAAAAGAGGAATCTCTGTTCTGCCATGAATCTCTCAGAGACCATTTTAACTCTGCTATTTTTGATGCTCAAGACGCAGAGGTAACTTTCTCAGCCCTGCTGCACACTGTGCTTTTCCCAGAAGGAACATTCTCCCTTGCAATGGAGACCAAAATATCCTGGAGAATTTCCTCTATGTGAGCCTCTCACTCCTGTTCAGTACGAATTCAGTGATCATAGATCCAAGATGTGTAGCTGAATATAGAGGGGGAAGAGGAGGAGGAGGGGATTGAGATTTCCTAACTTTAGTAACCTGAAACAAGAGGCCTCCAGGCTGCCTCCGCATTGGGTGCTGGGCCATCAGGGTTGTCATCTCCCCTGGCTCCAGGTGGGATCCTGAGCCTCCAGCAGGGCTGTGGCAGATTGCCTCACCACCCATCCAAGTCTCCCAGTCCTTCAGGGGGATGTGCTGGAAAGCCAAAGCAGTTTGGTTGGCTGCTTTTTTGGGGAGGCTGGCGTAAGGAATTGCAGCTTTCAAAGAACGGACTGGATTCTCCTCTTAGCTCTATCTCTGGGACTGTGAGGATGAGGTTCTGGGGCTGGACAAGGCCACCACCCATCCTCTCACAGGGAAGCCAGGAGGACGAGGAGCTGCTTCAAAAGCATGGAGCGCCTGGATTTGGGATCCAAGGCTACCAGGCAGCTTCAGTGGTTTTACTGTCCCCACTGAGCAGGAGATCAGTGATGGTGATGGGAGCAGACCCCTTTGGGGCCACCCTTTGGGCACCAGCTGGTCCCATGGCTGATCACCTGCCCAGTACAACTGGAAGGGGCCCCTGTAGACAAGGCCATGGACAGTGTTGGACCCTGCACCCCTGGGGTGGATCCCAGGGAGGAAGTCACGGGGCACCTTGGAGAACAGATACTTTAATCTCCCTTTCCTTCTCCAATCAAAGCCCTGTGTTCTCCCTGCCAGCTCAGCTCGGCAGGGCTGGCTCTGACCTCTCCTAGCCAGGGCTTTGGTGGATTAAAGCTGCATCCAAGCATATTTTTGGGGTGTTTACATGCACTTTCCTCTTTAATCAGTAAAGCCTCTGTCACTGTGTCCTCTTTTCAGTGTTGTGTTCACATTGTCTCGTGTTCCATCCTGACACCCTGCCAGCCATGGATGTCTCCCATTCATTGAGTTATCCAATCCTGCAGCGTTCCTCACCGACTCCCAGCAGCTCATGCTTCCCTGAATTAGCTGAGGATGTGTTCTCTAGCAGTGGAACTGAAAGGAGAATGAATATATGTTGTTTCATATCCAGCCACCTCAATGGGATATTGCCTCACATATGCAAATATATTCCAGAGGGTAAAGCATGTTACCTGTTATATCTGGGGCGGGGGGAACTCCTAATGATGTTGCAGTGGTGCCTAAACCTCCAAATCTTACCCCGAGGTGGGTAAGACTGTTTTTTCACCAGCACCCAGGTGGTAGGAGAGAGCCTTCTGTTTCCAGAGCAATATATTTTCGAATTCTCTCTCTTTCTGTCCCTGTCGTTCTGTTTTTTCAATTGTTTCTTTCCGCGACTTTTCTCTGACCAACTTTTCTCTTCGTGTTGCTTCATTATGCATTTTGCTGGTGTCTTTTTTCTTATTTACTTTGCCAGGATAGATATGATTGTGGGTCCCCCACCCCCTTCAACTCCCCGGCATAAGAAGTATCCAACCAAAGGACCCATGTATTCTTCCAAAGAGTCTCCCCAATACTCGCCTAGGTTAGGATTCACCAAAATGCCGCTTTCTCTGGAATTTTTTTCATTTGCTTAATGTCAAACCCCTTTCATGCCAGTTATATGACGGCATTTCTCACTTAGCAGTGCAGCCTGCTGAATCATGACTCATGAGGGTTTGCTGCTCTGGGTGTGCTCTGATTTGCCTTCAAGCCAGAGGGGAACAAAAAAGGGGGACGCTCATTCAGTCATCAATAAACATCAGTTCCTTCAGTGAGCCTATTTCCTATTTTCAGTCTTCTCTGAGGAGTTAGAAAGCTAAATTATATATTTTTTAAAAAATCTCATATTTTATCGGGCTGTCTTCAAATGTAAAAGGTGGAATGTTTACCCACAAAGCCAATATAAAGTGAATAATCCACTTCCTAAAGGATGACACCATCCACATACAAGCAAAGGAGCCTCTGCAGCTCTTTGGACAATGAAATGAGTTTATTTCAGTGGGCAAAGTAAGAATGAAGTGTTTTGTAGCTGGTGAACACAATGGTCTCTATTTGTTGCCAATGCCACTCTACTGACCACGGAGGAAAGAATTATGTTAAAATATTACAACCATGGGACTCATATTCCAAAAATTAATAAATCAGTCCTGATTTTCCAAGCAAAAGGAGCAGGAGTCAAACCCAGCTTTCAGTCACACAGTGAGAGATTTCTCATTAAGTTCTCTCCTTAAGCAAAACCATATCTGAAGCTCGTGTAGTGAGGAATATATTCTGACAAAAATTCCCATTTTAGGGCATTCTGAGTTCTGGGCAGCAAGGCCATGAGCTGGGCAGTATTTTCTCCTTGCATTGAGACCATTGGAGCCCAAGGCAGATATTTGCCAGAAAGTCATTTTCCATGCAGAAATAGTAGGTGATTTTTAAGTGCAGCAAGCTTAACCTCAAATATTTTTTTTTCTAAATATATTTGCCTCCCTAAGAACTAATATGTGACAAATCTCTTGATTTTTATTTAAGCTGCTCTGAGTAATTTTCACTAGAGAAATGTAAGTAAATGGAATATTGAAAGCTTACCTTTTCCCACTCAGCTAGCTCAAACATGAAAAAAAATAGAATTTTCCAGAAGTCCCAAGCTTTATGCTTGAAAAAGAATACTTTCAGAAAAGCATTTTTTCCCATTTCTCCTCCCTGACAAAATAATTCTTTGAAAATGAAATAACCTTGTTATCTGCAGAAACATTTAGATTTTAAAATAAAAATACATATTCAAGGGGATTTTGTTGTATTTAACCTTTCAGATGATACTTGCAACAAGCCTTCACTAAAGGCAAGATTTTCATGTGAAAACTTTTTCCTCACACACAACAAAGGAGATTGATGAATCTGAGGTGGGAGGCCTCAAACTGGGATATTTATTTTATTCAGTCCAAGTCTGTTGCTGTATCAGCTTCATGCTAATGACTTTCCCCCCCCTATTTTACAGTTTCTTATACTGATTAAAAAATCTCTGCACATGCCCACAAGGCTCCTTGGATGTTTAGACTTTTTTTCACAATTTCTCCCTTTTCCAATGAACATTTTCATTTTTCCCTCACTGAGCTGTGGCTGCAGAAAGCGGCAGAGTACAGAATGCTGCTGAAATCTCTGTTCCCACCCATGAAACTACTTAAGCTGCACTTAATTTTTGGCAGTTTTATTCTCCCACAGACAGCAGTCGCACTTGTGAGGTGCTCAAGGGGCTGCAGGATGGGAACCAGAGCTCTGAGCAGCTCCAACCCCAGATCCAAAAACTCTTGGCCAGGCTCTGCTGCTGCCATGCCCCTCACCACCCCAAGACCTGGGTCTGTGCTGTGGGGATGTGTCCTGTG
Source organism: Erpornis zantholeuca (assembly GCA_013400515.1). NCBI lineage: Eukaryota > Metazoa > Chordata > Aves > Passeriformes > Timaliidae > Erpornis > Erpornis zantholeuca. The sequence continues at coordinate 130,728 of VZTN01013617.1, read as the reverse complement.
GGGTCCCCATGGATGACTCCAGCCTCTCCTTTTCAGTCTGCACACCCCTGCTTTAGCCAAATTCTGCCCAGAGAAACATCATGGGAGTGATGTTCCATGAGCTGTCTCGACCCTATGGATTGCTCAGTTCAGCCAAAATCTTCCTGCAAGCAGCTCCCAGAAAAGGCAGGGGGATCCTGGTAGATGCCCACAGCTGTGGTTTGGCTGATGGTGTTTGCTCCATGCTCTGCACACAGACAATTTGGGTAAAATTCTCTTGATCAGCTGATTTAACCTAGAAAAGGTGCAATCTCAGCTGTAATTTTTAGACAACACTTGTTGATTGAAATTTGTCCAGAGCAAGTTTTATTGCCAAATGAATAAGTAATGAATACTGGTAAGTAGCCAGTCCTGTGACATGGATGAAGGGGGTTTGGCTTCAATGCCTGGATTGTTTACAAAAATTTAAGAGATAAAGGAAAAAAAAGGAAAAGACTTGACTATCTATTCCCAAACACTTCATTTTTATCTCATTTGAGCCGTTTGACCTTTTGATGTCTGCTTCTGGCCCGAGGGTGACATATTACACCTTTTTGCATGCACTGTTAGCATGAAGCATAATGGAGCATGAGAAAACCTGCACTGTGGCTGATGCAAGAATTTACATTTTTTTTCTATCATTAGAAAGAAGGAAAGGCAGTAAAGTCCACTTTAAAGACAATCCACTCTTCTCTCTCCCTCCCAAACTGAGGCCCAGCAGAGCCTACCAAGGACAGCAGATGGCACAGTTTGTCGTGCATCCTTAGAAATCTCTGAATCCTCTTCTGCCAGGAAAGGAAAAACATGGGCCTGGCTCTTCCAAAGCTTCAGCTGAATTCTTCCCTCTGCATGTATGTATTTGGCACAGCCAAAGTACTTATTGAGAAGACACAAGTCTCCCCATGGGCTGTAGTGTAGAAGTGGGATGGGCAGCTCAGAAGATTCTTGGTCCTTTGCTCTGCTGTAAGAACATAAATTATCCCCCTCTGCTTGCTAAAGTGGAATGTGTTCTTTCTTCTTCATCTTTTGAGCTTTGTTGCCCAGTTTGACAAAATCTCAAAATCTTGTAATGACTAAAAGGATCTCCTGCTCTTGGAGGTCCTCAGCTAGGTGCAGGTGGGTTGGGAGCTCCAAGGAATTTCCTCTTTTCTCTTACATCAGTTAAGGTACAAATGAAATCTCTGTGCTTTGCTGAGGGTAGGAGCACTCTCCTGTGGTCCAGCTTGTGCCATGGGAAGTAAAGGGGTGGGAGACCTCGAGCCTGGTTTCTCCCATAAAGAGAAAAGGACTTGGTTCACCTTCTTCTCCCCTCTCTGTGCTGAAGTCAGAGGCCCAGAGCTGCCCCCTGCACCACTCTTGGTGCTGCCCTGCCTCCGAGGAGAGATCTGGCTCTGCTTCCTCAGAGCTGTGGAAGACAGCCACCCCAGGAGCTGGGACTGTGTTCAGGTATAGACACAAAGGGAATGAATCAAGCAGGAATTCTGGGCTCTGGTGTCAATTATATAACGGGAAAGGGATTCTGAATGCTTTATGGGTGAGCTCTGGGAAGGGCTTCAGCCCTGCTCCTAAATCCCAGCAGGTCTAAAGGCAAGTTGTTCCTTGAAGGTGAGCAACAACTTGGTATTCTTCTTAGTGATCAGCACTGTGAAGTGCCAGCTGGCCACTGACATGGGCCATGTGGGCTTCACTCACTGGAGAGCTCTTCTCTTAAGATGTGAGAGACAGCACAAGTCCTGCCTTGATTTCTGCAAGGTTAGAATTAGGGTCCACAAGAGTCTCTCTGTTATTACGATGTTCAGTTCTCCTCTCTGTGTCACAGTCTGTCCTGTCTCCCTGCTCTACTCCACAGCTGGTGAGGGACATCTCATTTCCATTAGTGGACACGTTTCAGTGTCAGTGCTGTGCTGGATGGGACAGGAGAACAGAGCACCCTGATTGCTCTTGGCCTTCTGCAATATTCAGTAACATTTAGACTTTGGGCCTCTTTAAACTCATGTTCATTGTTTTACCAGTCTACTTGCTTGTGCATACAGGAGAGGAGTTCATACAGTGGCTGTACCACGCCTTGACTTGTGATTCCCCACCAAGGTAGCCCGAGGTATCCAATTGAACAGCTCTTTGCTTACATGGTAACGACATTGTCCTAGGATTTCTTGTGCTGTATGTCCTGTCAGTAATTGCATCCCTTGTGGGGAGTTCCTGTACCTGTCAGTGATTTCCTTCTCCCATTACAAGAGAGAAATAAGGCATGCGTATTCCTCACACTTGTAATTCCAGCACTTGGTGCTCCTTGTACTCCTGTGCTTATATTGCTAAGCAAAGGATCAAACATGGCTTTTTAAGCAGAACAGAATTCTGTCACATCCCTGCCCAAATGAAGTAGCTTCTGAGATCAAAGCTAAACTCTGAAACAATTGTTGGCTTATATTTTCTGTCTTTGGTGTGATGTGCTCATCCACGTCATCTCTTTGAGCCAGACCTGGTGCTGTAAAGTGCTGTTGCTCTAATATAAGCTAAGGGAGCCACGCTGGTCCATTCCCACTGGTCCCTGTCCCTCAGTGTCAACAGCCAACATCCGTATGGAGTCCCTGTCCAGTGTGAAGAAAACAGATGGCTCTTGTGTTGGAAATAGCCTCACATCTCATTCCTTTCCTTGGTTTTTGTTTGTTCATTTTCCCCTGTCTGTCTGTGTTCAGCTCCTTCCTTTTCCTCCTCCTGGTGCATGGACCCATGGCCCACAAGGCAGAACTGCGTAAGAAGCATTTTGAGTTTTTGCTCAAGATACCTCGACTTGGTTTCCGTCAGATTAATTAACCCTTCTTTCCCCCCGCCACCCTTACGTTTGGTGCATTATGCAAGAGTAAAGTTTGCCCAGCACAGAATTATTCTATAAACCTGGCTGCCATCAAGAAGTTATTCCAAAAAATTTGTTTCTCCCCTGACTTTAAAGGGATCAAGAAGCTCCAGTGTTTACTCTCCAGAAATTTATATTTGATGCCTCTAATAAAATTGGGTTCCAGCTTCCAAACTGGTTCTGCCCTCCTTCTTCCTCTGCATATAGAGCTGTGAATAAACCCAGGTGTTTCCATACTGGGAACAAGGAAGTGCAAAATGTGATGTGTAAAGAAGTCAGTACCAAATTATGTGCTTTGTAACCTTCCTGGCTGATTTGGCAGGAGCCTCCTCTGCTGTTCCCAGCTGGGAGTCCTGCTAATAAAAAACATCTAACAGTACAAGTGTGAACTGCATTGAGATGAAAACAGTTTGGTAATGTTTGGTGAGTTCTGGCCAAATTCAGCCAAATTCACACACGGACATTTGCATCAAGGAGAGGAAACTGCAACGAAGACTGAAAAAGATCCCATTGATATATGCTAGGCAGAAAACTTGATCTTCCCCCAAAATAATAATTTCTCAGTGCAAATAAGAAGTTAATAGATTTGGGAGAAAGCCAGTTAAGGAAATTCTTTGCAGTGGGTAAATTTACTATGCATAATGTGCCAGGTTTTATCTGTATAAACAGAAATTGATAATTTCAAACTCTGCTAATACCGCTCTGAATTTTGCATCTGAATTAACACTTCAGTGCCACTGCGTGTCTGTGAGTAATTTGGAGTGTTAGTTGGGAGAGAGGCTGTTCTTTGTCCCATGGAGGCACCACAAGCTGTGCCCTCCTCACCTGCTGCCTCCAACTGACTCCAGGTCCTTTTCCGGGGGCGGGGGGATTTTCTGATCCCGGTAGAGTTGACCAGATCGTTGGGAGAGGATCCTCCATGACCGACAAGGATCGGACCAAAGGGCCAGCGGAGGGGGAGCTGCCCGAAGACCCCAGCATGATGGGCAGGCTTGGAAAAGTTGAAAAACAGGTATCTTGGGTCAGGAAGGGGTTCTTGTCAGAGGGTGTTGCATGCATTGTGTTGTTTTTTTTCCTTGCCTTTTTCCCCCGGTGGGACACTACCTTTTAGTTAAAAAAAGTGAGAGGCAAGAATATTTTGAAAAAGAAGCAGTGTGGATGTTATGATAGGGCACTAAATGTCCTGGGAGCCTAAGTACTACTTTCAAGCCAGGCACTTTGAGTCTAGTTTAGTGAGTTTGTCAAAAACCTGCATTATTTTTGAAAACAGCACATTGGTTTCTTTGCCACCACAATGGACACACTTCAAACGAGTCCCTGAGCCTGGCTGCTGGAGCTGCTGGCCTTCCTGAAGATTTAAAATTTTCCTAGAGGACAAGGCTCAGAAATACCCATGGCCTCCTGAGCTCAGACAAGTGCCAAGTGCAGGAAGGAGCTGGAAGGAGCAAGTGTGCTTCAACTTTTCTGGAACTTGGTGCCTGTCAAAAAGATTAGAGGAGCATAAGGAAAATCCTGTAACAAGGGAAACCCTGTAAAAAGGTGGAGAATTAAACCCTTCAGAACAGGACAATTAAATACTTAGTAAAAGTTTGAGATGCTGTGGGTCAGTGTAGGCTGAAGTGATCCTTGAAGCCCAGCCCCACACTCGTGCTTTGATGGAAGTTGCTCATGCTCAGGATGTTAATGTGCTTCAGCCTGCACCTAGTGCTGGAACTGTGGTGTTTTTGCAGGTTCAGTCAATGGAGAAGAAGCTGGATTTCCTGGTGAACATTTACATGCAGCGGATGGGCATCCCACCAACGGAGACAGAGGCTTACTTTGGGTCCAAAGAGCCAGACCCAGCCCCTCCCTACCACAGCCCCGAAGACAGCAGGGAGCACATCGACAAGAACGGCTGCATCATCAAGATCATCAGGTCCACCAGCTCCATGGGTCAGAAGAACTTCTCCGCCCCGCCAGCCCCAAGCAACGCCTGCCCGCCCTCCACATCGTGCCAGCGGCAGAGCCACGGGTCCTCGCCCGTCGGAGACCCCGGCTCGCTGGTCCGGATCCCACCTCCGCCCTCCCACGAGCGCTCCCTGTCCGCCTACAGCGGCGGGCACCGGGCGAGTGCGGAGTACCTGAGGAACGAAGACATTACAACCAAACACCACGAGAGTGCCATGAGAGACAGCGACACGTCCATCTCCATCCCCTCGGTGGACCACGAGGAACTGGAGCGCTCTTTCAGCGGCTTTAGCATCTCCCAGTCCAAAGAGAATTTGGACATCCTTAACAACGGTTGCTATGCAGCCGTGGCCAAAATCAGACCCTACATTGCAGAAGGGGAGTCAGACACCGACTCTGACCTCTGCACGCCCTGCGGGCCCCCACCGAGGTCGGCCACGGGCGAGGGACCCTTCAGTGACATGGGCTGGTCAACCCCCCGGCAGTGAAGCCTCCCTGCAGCCGCTGAGCCATGTCTGAGCGCTGGCAGCTGCCCACTCCAGCTGTCCGTGTGTCAAACTTCTCAAGGAGATTGACAGCTAAGGTTTTCCTCTTTCTAGGACACCCTTAGCTGGCAGATACTTTCTTGCAGCTTACTCTGGGGGGGGAATGAGCAGGTCCGAGCCTGCATTTGTGGAAGAGGTCACGGTGATGAGCGAACTGGAGCCGTGAAGTCCAGATTTCTTTCATACTCTCTTTCTAAGATCATTAGGTGAAACTATTTCATGGCGCAGGGTAGGCAATTTGCATTTCTTGGGAATCTTCAGAAGCGCAGGGCAGGAATAAATCACCCAGCCAAGGCTTTTGTAGATGACATTGACTGGTGGCTGACAAGTGTTAGGTGGGAATTGCTACATCATGGCACGAGCTGATCTCACCTTTAGGTGTTTTGGAGTCACAGACTGAACACGTGTCTGTTTCTGGCTTAGATTTCAGGGCACGTGTAATAATGAGGGGCTGTTACTTCATGGTTCCTCAGCTGTCAGGAAGGTGACATAATTCCAATATAATACATGGAAGTGTTGGGTAGGCCCCTGGAGGAGAGAGATGATGGTTGGGATAGTTGCATGAGGAGAAGACATGGCCTCAAGTGGGACAAGGTGGGGTGCGGCTCTGAACCAGAGCAGTTTGGAAATGATCCCATCTTAGAAAAACCTCAGAAATATGAGCTTGAGTGCAAGAAGAGAGGCAATCCAGAGGGCAGAGAAATGAGATGGAAACAGAGGACGAAACACTATGGGGATGGAATTTTATATTTTAAACCATGTATTATATTTAATTATCTCTCCTTCTGCTGACAAGGGGCCTGTGGGTGCTTTGAAAGCAAAGACAAACAAAAGGCAACCCCTCTGATCACAGAGGTCTGCCGTGATCCCAAGCCATTCTCGTGGCCAACAGTGCTGTTGGGGAGGCACAGCCACCAGGCAGAGGGAGAGGGTGGATCTGCAGGAAGTTGTGGTCCTCGCCTTGCTGCGAGTTAAGTGCTGAGCTCCATCCTCTGGAAGCCCTGTTGGTCAGAGTGGGCACTTTTCTTACAGTTTGCATTGTGCCTGAACACTTTTGCACACACTATGCCTGTGAAAATCTTTCCTTTCTTCTTCTGCCCTGCCAAGAATCTCACCCCCACTTTCTCGGGACACCCTTGGGTTTGTTTGGATCCCTCAAGCTGAGTTAAGAGGCACTGCTTTGTTTCTTCATGGTCTTTCAGAAGCCTCTTACCTGTGCTTGCCCACGAGTTGTGCCAAGCCCAGTCTGCCCTGTTTTGTTGCTGTGGAAGCACTTCCTCTTGGAAAGGTCATTGTGCCATTACCAGGAACCTCAGCAGCTCCTTCAGCTGGGGGAAGGCGAGGGGAAAAGTGATGCTCAAAGTTTCTTTTGGGACCAAAACAAAGTCACAAAGTGATCCTTTACATGGATAAGTTGGTAGGGGTTTTTCCTTTTTGCAAGGGGGTGGATCAGCAGAAGTTTGGTTTGGGATCTGTTTCCAGGGCTGGGGCACCATGGCTGGCGTTGTGCCACTGAACCTTGCTGTGCTTCCACAGCCCTAATCCCACGTGTGTTTTCTGGTGTGATTTCAAACCCTGTCTTTCCACATTTTCCCTGACATATCGAGAGCCTGCTAAGGATGTTTAGGTGACAACTTCATTTCTGTGTGGCCTTTGAGAGACTGACCATTGACTTGCTTGGGGCGAAGGGAGACTCAGAGCCTTTTTCTCTCCTTCTATTTGCTTGACCAGACACAGCAACCAGGGGAGACCCAGGATAATTTTGGCCTTAGGGAAGATCTGGGTGCAGTCTGACAGCTTGCAGACAGGAAATAAAACCACTCTTTTGCTGGTGCCCAGGACAAGCGTACAGGTCTTATCATGGAATGAGGAAGGGGGAAGGATCTTCACAACTTTTCCTGCTGTTTTTCACCATTCAGGAGGGGAAAACATTTTTTCTTAGGAGGAAACTGGGCTTCCAGCCATGTTAGTTCCTTTCTTTCCCCTCTTGAGCCATATTTTTGTTAACTTCTGCAGTTTTTCCCTCTCTGTTTGTGCTCCAAAACTCTTTCTGGCTCCAGATTTCTTTGTGCAGAGTTAACACAGCAATGCCCTTGACTTCCATACAGAGGCTTCTTCAAATGCCAAATGGCTGTAAATTGTGCAGATTTGCTTCTGGTGTGTTCCAAAATGAGATCCTTTATGCTAGAACAAGAAATGTCAGCAGGTCCTAAATCAAACGTGGTGGCCTGGGCTTTCTACCGACCACAAGAATGGAAATTGCATTTGGTGAGGCAAAAATCAACATTGCTCCAGCCAGCTGCTCGCTGCAAATTTTGTACAAGTCAGAGATAAGAAAGATTTATTGTTTTATTTGTTTGCAATTACTTTTCAAGGCCTGCTGGAAATTTGGCACAGAGGGTATGACATAGAGGCAGGAATGCCAGATGAGGATGAGGATAAGGATAATGTCATGCAGCCCTATTGCAGCACAGGTACACGACTGGTCTTTAATCAGAGAATCACAGAATCATTGATTCACAGAACCACAGAATGGTTTGGGTGGAAAGGGAAACCTCATCTGCAGGGATTGCATAGGAAAAATTGAGTTTTTCCTCTTCAACCTCCTATGCTGGAATATATAAAGATCTTTTGACTTGTATCTTGAAAAGTTGTTGGATTTGTCCCATAATGACAGAGTGCAGAAAACTGGTTTTATATACATGCAGCACGGATCATATCTGGCTGCTATTTATTTCACATAGAATTTTTTTGAAGGTATAAGATATATTTTTCTGTGGCATCACATCAAAGAAACTCTGATACACACCTCCATGCACAGCCATGCCATAAATCATCACTTCTTATCCATCCAGGCAAAACCCCATATTAACTTACATTAGAATTAGCTACAAAAAATGCTCATCATTTCCAAGAAATTATTTAAGCCTGCATAAACAATGACAGGGCCTACTTGTCACTTACTGACATAAATAATTCCATTCTTCTTCTAAATCATAGTCCAATACTCCCTGAAAATCTTCTCTTCCAACCACTCAGCTCCCTCATGTCTGTAGCACACATTCCTGGTGGCAATCTTCCACAAGAAGTCCTAACCATCAGACTAAAAGAAAATAAATCAGTTCTGGGTTGCTAATAAAGCAGACCTGATGACAGAGACCTTTAAAGGGTGGACAGGCAAACTTAGTCCCTCTGCTGAGCCTCTCTTGAGCTACTATTTGCTCCCAGATCTTGTTCCATGTTTTTTGGAGGACAGAAACAAGTTTTAGGCAATGCCATATGTGGACAGAGGAGTCCAAAGAGAGCTGAAGAAGATGTGAAAGCCAAATTTCCAGCAGACCATCTTGAACTGCTCCAGGGCTGCCCTTGCCCACACTCAGTCCTGTGCCCAGAGCCTGGCTCTGGCTGTGTCTGGCTGAAGGTGAAGCCATGACCTTGGACCAGAGCCTGAGGTCTGGTCTCCAATAAACTTTTGGGCTTTTTTTTTTTCCCAGAATCTGTGTCTAGGTCTGGAAAGGAATCCTGCAATTGGCCCATCCCTGGGATGCAGCAATTCCTGGGGCAGGGACATGAAGCCACAGTGAGGTTTTGAGTGCTTCAGGTCCAAGCATGTGTTCAAGTGAGGAGTTCACATCTCTGAACACGAGAAGTGGCTGGAGATGTTGCAAGGTGACCATTTATAGTGTGACCCCAAGACAGAGGAACAGCCATAAGTCAAATTTCCCAATATTTGGGAAAGGGCTTTAGTGTTACTCAAGGGCAGGTTTTGTATGTGAATTTCCTTGTTGACCCGTTTTCTTAATACAAATTTTTAAAGCAAAAATGTCAAGGAGCTCACCAAAACCAAACCTCTCATCCAGCTCAGAAAGCCATTCTATTTCTTTAGACAGATTATGTGATAGATCAGATTTTCTAAAAATGCTTTTTGTTTTAGATGCTGCTTAATAGGTCCAAATAAGTTTTGCAGGGTCATTGCTGTTTATGGATAAATAGGTATATTTTTACATTTTTAATTGATTTTTAAAATTTTAAATTATGTGAATTTTTAGAACAAGTTTGTATAATCTACCTGAGAAGTCAGAGCATCACCTCAGATACAAATGCTCCCCTTCCAGATAATCACCCAAGAGAAAAGAACACCTTCACTCATACTTTTCCCAAGGGGGAGCTACTGGGAACCTCATTTTGCTGATACCCTCAGACCACCACAGTCACAGCAACATTATTGCTAGGACTAAAATGTGAGTATTAAAAGAGAAACTGAAATTCCTAAGGAACTTATCCCAAGTTGTACCATACAAAGACCCCTAGAAGTGAGTATTTTATTGGGAATGTTAAAAAGCCCAGGAGCAGGATGAGGATTTCTGTTTCTCATCATGTGAATGCTCAGACTGAGCAAGCCCTGAGCCTCCAACCCTTTCTTCCCAACCCATATCTTCACATCCACATCCTCTCCATCCTCTCTCTATCACTGGTGAGCATCTTCTGTTCTCATCATCTTCCTTTTCCTGAGCCAGAAACAAGGAAATCAGATACAAAAGCTCCTTCAGCTCCAGGTAGCACTGAGGCTGTTCAGGGGAGGGCTGTGGGGAGGGCTGGGGGCACTCCCAGCCCCGTGGGGTCACTGCTGCTCAGAGGTGTAAAAGCAAACCCTTGCTTTTAGCACACAAACACCCCGACTTTTCTGCCTCACAGAGCAAAAACCTGCTCAGAGCAGGGGCATGGGTTCACTGGTTTTTTAACAATGACAATAGGGTGGGTTTTTAATAATAAAGATAATAATACTGCATAGGAATCTTCTTTAGTATATCTTAGTGTTTGATGCCCCAGTGACACAATACTGCTTGCCTTACCTTAGTGTCTAGAGGGAGAGAGATCACACACCTTTTGATACTCTATTAATCACGCTTCGAATTTAGGTAGCAGCGGGGTCCTTTTTAACTTATGAATGTGCTTTCTGGACTATCTCACTGACTGTACTCTCAATTTTGCCTGCTACTGCATGCAGCCTGAGATGAGTAGACAGCAATATGCTCCAGCTGTATCTGCACTCCCAGATTGCTGTAGTACCTGACAAGGTAACATTGCCAAAAGCACCACTCTGGGCAGAGGCTGTCCTCCCAGGGAGCCACCTCGCAGAGTGCTGCGGTGCTTCTGTAGGTAACACTGATATACCAAGTGTCTCTCATGCTGGAACTGGTCATCAACCCATCCCTCTGATACAGCATGCACAGACTCCATTTCTACTGCTTGTGACTGTGGGGTAAAAAAAGACATACCTGTGGTTTCTTCAAACGTGTAAGTGGGGAGGAAAAAATATGAATTGTGTTGGCTGTGTGTCACAACCTCCTTTCCATCTGGGTGCTTCTGAGGAAGAGCATCCCAGACAGCCCTTTCTGAGGGTTTGGAGGAGCAGGCAGTGCCAAGGATGGAGGCCTGGTCTTCATTTCAAAGATGCCATTTGAACCCACACGTGTGGGACTTGCCATATGTCTGGTTTAATTCCCACAGCATTCTCTCACCTGCATCCAGCCCTGGGGTGCCATGTGCTTTTGTGCCTGCAGCACAGCCTGAGGGGCAGGCGGGAGTGTGACTTCCAAACCTTGGAAACCACTCACTGGAAATTCCATCCACCCTTCTCTAGAGCCCCTGGTGGTCTCGGGCCCCCTGCAGCTGTGCCATAGCCATTCCTCATGGAAGCATCTCTCACTCTCCTTACGGAGTGGTGCTGAGCTACATTTTTATCTCCATAATGTTTTGCCAGTGTTCTCCCCACTGCAATACCAGGCTGTCATGAGGCCTTCAGGGTTTGCCCATCTTGCTGGTGTTTGCAGTCTCTTGTATCTCTTGGCACTGCTGCCATGACCTAGTTTGACCCTGGCCCCTTATTCTCCCCTTCCTTGCCCAAACTATTTACCAGGGAAGCTGTAATGCCAGAACTCTGCTCCGAGACTTGGCCTGGCATCGCCAGATGGAGCTTTGTGTTGTGTTAGCATGACAGTTTGCTTTTTTTTGGCAATTTATTTGCTTCCTCATTGAGCCACCATGGTCTAGGCACATCCCTGGTTTGTTCTGCTGGAGCTTTTCCACACAGGGGTGGGGTCTGTGCCGTCTGTCTGTGCCCTGCGAGGGTTTGTCCCCATGGCTTTAGCAGATTAAAGTGAAATAGGGATGAGGGTCTGGCTCAGGTTTTCTTGTCCAGGTGAACATCTCAGAGAAGAGCTCACAGGCTCTACCAGTGTAGATGTTTTTGCTCCCTGAAGCAAGAGCTGTTTGCAAGACCCTTGTCTACATGCGGCTGTGCATGTCAAACTCCAGCTTGGTCATGGGGAGAACTAGAAAGCAGCTGGTCAAAGCTGTGCTCTTTCCAAGGCTGCCAGTGAACCTGGAAGCATCTTTCCCTCTCCTAATTCCTATAAATACAGCTTCAGGTGAATTGTGAAAGCAGCATCTGTTTGCCTGGTTCTGAGAAACCTGAACTCACCACAAGGCTTTCCAAAGCTCAGTGCCAAGCTCAGCTGGATGTCACCTGCAGCTACGCCTATAATCTTAGGGCAGGGTTGGTGATTTCTGGTAGAAGCCATACCAGAACCTCCAGTTTGGGTGGTTCTGACCCCAAAACAAGGCTGAATGTCATGCTGCCAGCAAAGCCTCTGCTGGAATTTCAGCTTCATTTCACACTGATGATTGTGGGCTTGGGGAGATGCTCTGTCCTTCCCACTCCACAGAAGAAAAGGTCAACACAAGCCTTGCAAGCCAAAATGGGAAAATACCTCTTTATTTTAGTATGCCATGGGCACCTCCCCTTAAAGCAGAAGCAGCATCTCACAGTAATCCCTCCAACTTGGCCAACACAGTGGCCATGAGCCAGTGATTTCCATATGCAGCGATGATCATGAAAAGGATTGATCACAGATGTGGATGTGGAGGTCTCAGTTCTTTAACATCTCCATAGACACCATGTTCAGCCTTGCTGAGGGCAAGTCATAAATGATGGTGACAGGTCTCTTCTGTCCTGCCTGGTTGTTCACACTGGTCCAGCATCTTCCCTGGAGCTGGAGTTACCCCACACTCCTGTCAGCAGGCAGGATGGAGACCTTTCTTTGTTGGTTACTCTTCCCTTCCCCCAAACTCCTAAATTTGAAGTTTCTTCACTTTTCTCAAAAAATTCACGCACAGTGTAGAGTACCTGAGACTTTCAGGAACACCGAGGCAAAACAAGATATAGCTGATAAATGACAGAGATTTGTTATTTTAAATCAAGAGCAGATTTTAAGCATAGTTGCAGTTGCTGCGTGGTGTATCAAATGCTTTAGGAGATTCAATAAATTATTCTTATAAATGTTTTATTCTTTTATCAGTAATTCATATAGGTGGGTGCCACTGTTCTTATACAGCAACAAAGCTCCACACACTAAAATGATATTCCTGTTTCTCCAGTATAGACACTGTATTTATGAAATTTATCTTGCTTGGTGTCACTTTGGCACATTATCCACATGTACTGCACATGGATTGCACATTACATGCCACGTGCTGATAGGTATCTCTACATGTAATTAACATATGTGCGTTGAACAGACACCAAAGTGTCACCTGCTTGGTTTGTGATGTGACTCAACATAACTGGGAAAAGGGAAAATGAACATCCTGTTTTGTTAAGAAATTCACTGCATTCGAATGCTTCTTTAAACAGATTTATCAGGAAGCTAAAATACGAGATTGCCTCTGTGATGTTAATTAAACAACACCTGAACAAAACGAACACACACAGCCCATAAATACTTAACAGCTATTGTATTCCTATATATTCTTCATTGCTGTCCATCTGAACTGTAAATTCTGTACAGATTGAATGAAGCTCACAGTTTATCTTTGTCATAACCTGCAAGATGAAAGGACAACACTACTTTGGCTGCAGAAGCGTGTGCACGTGGTTCGAGTACAGCACCCACGCGTGGCTGCACGTGCACGTGGGGATGGACACGTGTGCACACGTGTTCTTCATCAAAACAGATAAAGCTGCACCTGAGATGCACAGGGGCAAGAAAAACTCTGCTTTGCAGTGAGACAGTGGGTAAAATAAAACCAAATTACATTTTCAGTAATTTGTTTCATTCGGAAAGGAAGGCTTGCAGAGGGGATTGGTGTGTGGCTGCCATCCCAAGGAGAAATCCCACTGCTGAAGGCAGCACAGGCCGTGCAGCAGAGCAATGCAGTTCTTTGAGTGATAATTTCTTTGGCTTCCTTTCAAACAAACAAATATAATAGAGTGGCCAGTGCCAACTTCAAGTCCAAAAAGCCCATTCCTAAGATGTGTGGCCAAAAATGTTGTCCTGTGCCATTGGAGATCCAAGGGCAAAGCCTTTACGTGCTGTGCCAGGGCATCCCACGGCAGTGGTGCTGACTGATGGCAGTGCCAGGGTTTCCCACAAACCTACTGCCCAGGCAGAGGATCCCAGTGCCCCGTGGGTCTTACCTTTGCCTATATTTAAAAAGCCCCTAGGTTAGAAATGTTTAAGAAAAGAAACATTAAAGGCCCATCTTTGATCTTAGAGTTATGGAAGAAATGACAGTATTATAACCAATAAATCTGGTTTTCCAAGCAGGCCAGCCTGCAGACTCCAATTTCCCCTAAACAGAGATTTCACCAGCCTCACCAAATGAATCATCCTCTGGGATTGAATTTTGCCAATATTTTCACAGATACAAGATTTATATTGGGTAAAGCTTACCCTTCAGTGTTTAAATAAACAAAGGCATGCAAAGCTAACTTTCCTGGCTTAATACTGCTGGATGCCTTGAATAAATAGTAATCAGATATTTGCATTGGCCTGAAATTCATCTCTGGATCCAAAGTTCTCAGCTGCAAGAGCTGCTCCAGCCCTACTTAGGTTACTGAGCAAGGGGTACATCCATTGCTGGGGTGTGTTGCCACTTCCCTGAGATACCTTGACACTACCATGGTTTATAACAGCATCTGGCTCATTTGGCCTTACCTGGGCTAAAAACAGTTCATGCTTTTGTCCTGACAGTGAGAGCTGAGAGGTGAATTTCACACCGGGACGAGCGCGGGGCCGCACGCCCGCGCCTCCCGCTCGGAAAGCTCCGGGGCTCGCCTGAGCCAGGAAGTTTGGTTGTCCTTTAGAAAGCAAAGACAGCTGCTGCTTTGCTTCCTTTCATTTGCTCTGTTGCCTTGGCTTTCTTGCACTTTCGTTTCATCTCCAAAGAATCTCTCATAATGCCTTTGGTACTTATGTACAATTTGAAAACATTTTGTATGTATGGAATGAGACACACTTTTCTCTTGTAAAATAGCAATCGGATTTTCTTTTCTCTCTTTTTTTTTCTTTTTCTTTTTTTTCTTTCGGTGAATGTGTAATTTCCTCTGTACATTTCAATCATGACTTTGTGCAATGTACATTTTATAGGGACAGGTGCCAAGAGAATGACCTGTAGTTTTCCTAAGGGACTGGCTAGAAGCCGACAGACACAGTCACACATGGTTTTACATGAGCACCGTGGAAATGCGACGTAGCCCAGACTTTTACACTGAAGCATTGAGCATGGGCCAGCTTGTACCTTCACAGGAATGACTGTGGCAGCTGCAAAACTCTTTATGTGTGGTGTGAAAACCAACAGCAACGGTTGCAACTGGAAGGGAAATGGAGGAAAATTAAATAATCACAATCATTAATTTAAGCCTCGAAGCATCAGAATGGAAAATTTGCATTCAGTAAAAATACCAGAGATTTAACCTTCATGAGATGAAATACACATTTATTTTTCTTTGCACTTCTTCTGTTCTCTTTGTTTCTTTATTTCTGGGGATTTCTTGGTACTTTGGGGACAAATTTAATGGAGGGTGAAGAGGAGAGAAACGGGGACCTGAGTTCTTGGCATCAAACCTCCACACATTTTTATGTCCAGTGCTAAAATATAATTTTCTTTCTGATGTATAGGATAAAGCTCAGAAATCTTAAGTGCCCTTAGTTACAAAGACACTGCCCCTTCAGAGTCCTTTAACAATATTGACTCTCTGAATGCTCAACGTCAACCACATCCTGACAAAGATGGTTACTGAAGATTTTCACCCCTTGTGCCAGCTCCTTTTCACCCTGCTAGAAATGGAGGCTGGTGTCATCGAGGTGGGCTCAGAGCCGGGAAATTGCTCTGAACTGGGAAGGAAGTTACCCATGAATTACTTTGCTTACCAGACATCAGCCCTAAATTGAGAGAGCTGGGTTTTGGAGCAGTGTCAAGGAGTGAAGTGGATTGACTGACAGTGTTTCCTGTAGTGAGGTTGGTTGAAGAAACAAGAGTTCCATTTTGTAAGAGAAAAGGAAAAAGTGAAATCCCTCCCTCCATACTGATATTTTTTTCCAGAAGGATGTAGCATGAGAATCTGGATGATCCAGGGCCTGGGTTTTAGAAATCCTGACAGTCATTTGGGGGAGGCAGTGACAGAATTTTGGCAGAATGAAGAGTGTGCCCAGGCACAGCAGCCCCTGCTTGTGCCAGAGGCCTTGGCTCGAAGCCTTCAGCAGCTCCATCTTCCCCAGAGCTATTAGAGAAGTCCAGGTGTGAGCATTTCCCAATGGATACAGAAAACTGAGTAGGCTTCAATAACATCATTGTATTTTATCTCATTAGGTTTCACACCATTGAGATAAACAGGAAAGTTCTCAGTTTGCTAAGGCAAATTCCCCAGCTATCAGCACAGGATTATGTGCTGCATCCAAACCCTGTCCTGCTGCATCCCACAGGGATGCTGGCGGAGCCAGACGTGGCACCTGCTGTGCCAGAGAAGAGCAGAGCTGCCAAGCTCTCCTGCAGCCCTTGCTCACATGTTTGCCAAGACAAGAGAAGAGACCAGCAGGAGGAGGCATTGCTTTTCCTTGGATATTGCCCTCCTGATAGTCTGGAAAAATCAGGAAGGCTCTTTCCCTGCAGCAGAAAAAAATATTGGAATCTTAGGAAAAAATTTATATGAATACAAACTTTTTACATCCCTTAGGAGTGCAGTCGCTGTCATAAGAACACATCTACCAGGTCTTCCCACAGATAAAGCTCCTCAAGGGAAACTGATTTTTATTCAGACTCTTTGCCCTCACTGCTGTTAGCTCTTGGTCCATCAGGATGCCAGGAGCTGGGTCCCAGGGAGCTCTGGTAACAACCTCCAGTAACTCCACGGTGATCTCATGCAAGTTCACATCCCCCTGACTCTAAGTAGGCTTCAGAATTTAAGTAAAAGTGGTTTTCCCAAATTAGCTGAGTTATTTGGGATTGCATATGCAGTCTGAAGTTCTGCAGGCAGAACTCATTGCCAAAAACTCTGCCGTGCTCTGTTCCTAAGCAGAATCCCAGTCTGGATATTTTCTTGCCTTGTTTGCTGACTAATTAAGCCATTTGCTATCCTTGAAAATTAAAGGAACATTTCCTCCTTATTCACTGAAGGGGTAAGAAGGTGTTGCAAGATTAAGATTCAGTTTGTAAAACCTCAGTCCTGTTTTTGGGCACTGCATTTAAGACTGCTGATGCTTCTCAGTCCAAGGTGAAAAAAAAAAAGCCAACCCCAGATTTTGATCCCCAAACCACCTGATTCCAGCATTTTGTTTTCCAGCTCAGGCTGGGCAGAAACCTTTTTCCTTTAAGAAGATGTGCAATAACTCAGTGGCAGAACAGTGAATGAAATCTCTCTGATCCATTAAATGCTACTCCTGCTCTGCTCCAGGGTACAATTTACCCTTATTACTTTCTTGGCAGAGGTTTCCTGTTTCCTGATGAAACCCTGTTTCCATCAATAGTAACCTAATGGTGGTTTTGGACATAAAGTGTCTTTCTGGAAAGAGAAACCATTTTCAGCAAGGTGGTCATTCTCTTTATGTAAGGAAGTTAATAATACATAGTTAAAGAGAAAGGCAGACAGAAATTGAAGGGGAAGGAAGAGGGCATGGGACACACTTTAAAGGGTTATGTAATTTGGCATGAATAAGGAATTTGGTGAATAATGGAACATGAGGTTTTTCATACAAAACTCATAAGTAAATTTTTTTATCTCCTTGCCCTTGAAGGACTGTTGGCATGAGTCAAGTCAGAGATGGAGAGAGGAGGTTTTTGGACACACCTAAAAGGCTGATAAGATTACTCTTTACACCATGGATTCTAAATAAAACAAACACATGTCCCCGAGCTCCTCTTTCTACTTTGGATTTCAGAGATTTCTCAGCTTCAGTTAAGCCAGTCCCAGACATTCCCCCAAGACCAGACTTATAAATTACACATTTCTTAATGATTTATTGAACAAATGTTTTAGATGCACTGACACAATTTATCACTTCAACTTCCTAGTACCAAAAATGAGCAGAACTCCTTTCTTTTTCCCCATCAGCACTGGTGTGAGGGCTTTGTTGAACTGGCATATCTTTAATTTTTGTAGCTTTTGAGCATAAAAGCAGTGCATGGGTTTGGGGCTGGTTTTCCAAACTAAATAAAAAACAGGGTGGCTGTCCTGATTTCTTCTTAAAGGATAGATGTTAAAACATCATTTTATTGTTGGCCTTTTCCTGACTCAGATGAAGCTCTTACTGAAATCAGAGTATGAAGAAGCCAGCGAATATAAACCAATGAATACACTTTTAATTGAGTGGTTAAACCGAACACCAGCATGGCACAACAGATGAACAGCGAGAACTGGTGCACCACACAATCCTGTCTGCTGTTCTCCAGAGGGCAGGTGTTGGAGTGGCTCAAAGCCGAAATTTCCTCTCCAGCCCATCCTGCAGAAGAGCTGGAGCTGCTCTCCGGGAGGAGGCAGGCGATCAGCCCTCCACGGAGCCCAACCCTAGAGGGCAGAACGAGCTTGCCGCTGAGCTGGAAACCTGCTCAGCATCGCCCCGGTGGAGCATTCCCATCGCCTCCCTTTTCCAGCTGAACTTCTGCAGAGTCCAGGAAACCACGTTCCTGCTGGTGGCTACAGCTAAGCACCCACTGGACAAGCACAGAGAGGACTTCCAGGGAAGCATCACAAGCAGCTGCCTTGGAGCTGTTTTTCTGCTCCCGGAATGGAGCAGACGCACAGGCTGTGCCCCAAACTCAGTAGCTCAAAGCATCTGGATTTCATTTCTCCTAAGCAAGGGAGGAGGGCAGGCAAATTTGGGGTCTTCCCTGATTTAACAAGCCTCTCTTAGGTTGTCTCACCCTCGGTTTTTGCAGAGTGGAAACAGCCCTGTTGGCAAAAACTAAAGGCATTCAGTGAAACTGGGTTCCTAAGTGGGGCAAAAGATGTTTTCTTGCAAGGGATGGGGTTTTCTGTGAAGTGGGGAAAGTGTGAGAAGAACCAGAGACAGGAATATTAATGTTTCCAGGCCACTTGCCCTTCAAGCTGAGGGTGGGAGGAGAAGAAACATTATTTAGGTTTTATTACATGATTTATTGATAGCATCAAATATATTATTCAAGGCTTCCTCCTCATCCGAGATCTGCAGGCTTTTTGTTCAGCATGGCAGGAAGGGCTGGAGCGGGTGGAGATCCTGTCTTGTTTTCCCCATCTCAGCCACATCCCTGCGAGTATTTCTGTTGTAAAATAAGGAATTTTAGATTAAAGTCCTGTGAAAAGGCAGCATTTGAGCAGGAGGACATCGTTGGTGTGCCAGGCTGTGCAGCCACGAGCCTCTCCCCAGCAGAGGGTGCAGGAGCTTTATTTCCAGAGTCGATGGCTCCTCGCATGTTTAATTTGGGACATTTATTAATGCAGTGCTGGTAAACTGGCCCCGAGTTCTTTCCTCTGCATCCTGTCCTGCAGATTGCAGGGACTGTGCTCACCTCCTCCATATCCAAAGGTTTGTCCTGTGAGAAAGGAAGGATCTCCCACACAGGTTCAGGTGTACTTCAGCCAGAGGGATCACTGCACTATTTCTCCCCATCCTGCACAATTACAGGCTGTCCTGTGTGGAGCAGAGCTATTTAGCTAATGGACACACAGCTCTTTGAAGATGTATGGCCCTTTGTAAAGCCCTGCTCTGATTACTCTGCATTACTCATAAAAGGCAGTGGTGCAATTCATCTTCCACCGCAGCCTGGAAGCCTTTGGGACCAGGGGAAGAGCTGATTTACTTCATTCTTTCCTAATGAAGAGAGGGTTGGGAGGCTGAAGTTGGCCTTTGAAGGAGATGTTCTGTGATGGATATTGATAGGGAGGGTGTTTGATAGAGAAATGGGGTGGCTGAGAGGGGAATAAAGGCGGATTGTTTGCAAATCAAATTTCTGCAGGTGTAAAGTGGGTGAGGTGATGTTGCACAAAACGCAGAAAAGCTGCTTTCACGGGCTGGAGTTTTGCAAAAGTGGGATAAACTCCACTGGTTCTGCAGAAATATGAGCTCTTCAGGCACCCCACTTCCCCACAGCATCCCAAGGTGTTGACAGAGCAGCCTGTGCACTCACGTGAAGGCACCAGGACACACAGGGACAGCATTAAGGCTCCTGCCGCTGTCCAGTGGCTGAGGCTTAGCTTAGAGGAGGCACAAAAAAACCAAGGTCACCAACACAAAATTCAGCAGCATCTGAGAATATTATCTGCCACATTATGGGGTTGTGTAGGAGTAAATATTAAACAGGCTTTTCACCACATTGCCTGCAAAGTGGGAATTCTGATCAAACTGACTGAACCTCAAAGCCGTACCTCAATCATCCCAGGTGAATGAGGGCCTGGAAAAGCAACAAAGCAAGCAAGGAGCTTTTCAATTCCTTTCATTTCCAAGATTTACAGTACCCAGAAACCACCAGTACCAACAAATGGGAAGAAAGCTCAGTCCTGTGTCGTGCAGAGAGAAAATTTCTTTAAAATGTCAGTGGATGGATGTGTCAGGTGCTGAGCTTTATTCAGCATTCACTCCCTTGCTGTAAAAGAAAGAAATGAGAATCACTGAAAGGAAGGATCCAGCTGAAGAATGAAAGAAAAGCCAACCTTGGCCTGCAATTATAAATCCTGCTACTTAATTCAGCACTGCTGCAGAGACTCTTGTTCTTGCCCCGCTTCCTAGCAGAAAAGGTTTGATTCCAAAGCCTGTTTTCTCCTTCAGTCTTCACAGATATTGATCTGTATGGAAATGGATTTTAGGAAAAGGAGGGAGAAAACAGCCCCATGACCTTCACACTTATTCAGCAGTCAGAGTCACTTGAAAAATATCTTGATTGTAGCTCGGCAATTTTCTCCAGCTGGGCAGCTGATGTAGGCAGGAGAACAACACAAGCATCAGAATTTGCCTCTGTATTATGAATGAAGGCTTATTCCAGGGGGGCTTTGTCCAGTTCAGCCCTTGCGAAGCAGAGTCCAGGTGAGCAGCTTTGTGAACAGGGTTCTCTGTCATCTGCAGGTCAGGGGGTGCAGCTCCACTGGAGCTGTTTGCATTCAGGAGAGAGCTGGTGAGGTCCCCATCAGCCCCACCCAGATGTGTTCCTCTAATCCTCACCGTGTGGGACGCCCTGCATCCTCCCCAGGAGCCACGGGGCTGGGCTCCAGTGCCACTTGTGACTTGTGGGACAGCAACAAGGATGCTCCAAGCCCTGCTCACACCCCACTAATAAACCAGATACATCCTTCTGAGGCAGTGGGGCATGGAGGGAGTCACAGGACAAGTGCAGAGACTGGAACTTTAGTGGCCATGACTGAGCATAAATAGAGTTTGGGCTCTACAGTGAAGGCATCTGATAAAGCCAGAGTGTACCAAAGGCAAGACACAGAGCTTTTCCCATGTGGTTTTGGAAAAAGCTGTAAAAATTCTCTGTTTAGGGGTGTTGTACTAATGTGAGGTCAGAAAAATTTCCAGGCATCTCAGAGATGTGGTGGCAGGTGGGATTGGTGTCTGAATTCTGGAAATCCTTGCTCTTGGCAGTCCTTGCACTGTAGTTTTCATTTTTGTGCGAGGTATGATTTATGCTAAAAAAAGGATCAACTTCTACAGAAGAAAAGAGAAGTTCTGTTCTCTTACCTTTGGCTAAAGTATCTGCAGTATTGTTGGCAAAATAAAAGCAAAAGCCAAGCTTTGTTTTTCATGGACGTGTGGGCAGAGAGACAGAGGGCTTGTGAAGAAAGCTCCAAATGGACCCTGACGTCTCCCTCCTGGACAGAGATTTCCCCTTTCCTGGGGGTTGTTAAGAGGATCTGCTCTCTTCACAAGGATTTTTAACAGCATTTAATGAGTTCCCTGTTTGGCAATCAAAAACCAACACGACAGCACCACAGTCTGTTCTTCACATCTCAGGGATGCCACCTCCGTGTTATCTCCATCTCTGGAGAAGTAAAGACAGGCGTAAGAGAGAAATAAATATCCTAAATATCTGTTAGTCCTAAAACCTTCTGCCAGCAGCTGTATGCACAGTCAAGGCAGTTTTCCTTGGGATCTACACAGGGACCAGCATGGGAAGAAATGCTCTGCTGGAGACACTCATTAATCCCCCATGGAGAGAAGACACAGAGAAGCTCTGAAAGCATCTTCAGATGTTGAGAGCTCCTGGTTTTTGCCTTCTGTAGAGCTGCAGATGCAGAGTCCTGGCTGATTCCTGTCATGCCACTATTTGCTGAGTGAATTAAAAGTCTGTGCTTATCATGGGCACACAAAACAAGCGTTATCTCTGTAATTAGACTCTTAAAACCACAGCAGAAGCTACAATTTCTCATGATAATAAAATAGTGCATTAGCATAAGTCCATCAAGAGCAGATTTTTAAAATAATTGGTTTAGATTTTGAGCTAACATCTGCTTTGATTATTAGCTCTTGGACACTTTGGTTTTAATTGGACAATTTAAAGAAATTGTTATCCAATGCCTCCGGTCTTCCTTCAATAGAAAATTTCTTTTTAAAGAAGAGTTCTGTGAAAGTTTGCCTTTCTGTAAAGAAATGTGTGTGGGTAAAAAAGTCTGTAATAACAGCAGTTACAGCTATTCTTAACTGTAATGGTGGCCAGGGCACAAAATTAAAAGGAAGTGAAATTGAGTAGTATTTTCGAAGGAATGATTCCCATCCTCTAGATCTGAGCACAGTGCCCTGGGGGAACCAAGCATCTTGCAGATCACAGTTTCTTCAGGTGCTGGAAATGCTGTTCCACCTGGGGTTTTATATTTTAAAGTGACACTCAGGGACATTTTTGGGGGGTCCCAGCCCAAGGGCTGTACAGCTGCCTGCCCCATGGGCTGTGCTGGCAGAAAACTCATTACTGACTGCAGAGCCAGGGACAGAGAGAGACACTGAGCTGCTAGAAATGGCCCATGAAGTTTTCTGTTACAGAGAATGGATCACGTGGACAGAACATCAATTTAGAGAGCTGGAAATACACAGCAGATGGAAGAGACCTGTTTGTGCCAGAGCAGAACTTGGCAAGGGGTGGCTGAAGCTGCTGAGGTAACACCAGCCTCTGCTTCCTTGGAAAGCTCTGTGAAATTTTCTTTTTAACCTGAAATTGTGTTGCAAAAAAATGTGAGCAAAACAGATTTTACAGCACATGAGGGAGAAGTATCAGGTCACAGGCCGAGACAAGACCCTTGAATCTTCCTCTTCCAAAACAAGGTCAGTCCTGGCCCATCCCTGCTGTTTCTCCTCCTGTTTTTCACACTCCAGCCTTTGGCATTGCCAGACATCTCTTGTTCTGCTACTGCTTTTCAGCAAGTTTGTATCATGTTCTCAAATCATCTTCTCACTGTCTCCAGAAGCTTGGACCATCTTCTCCCCAGTTCTGCTGTTGCAATCCTACTTTGGGACCCCTCTCTCCTCCCAGACTTCCCACAAAGGTCTCTCACAGACCATCAGAGCACCCACAGGTCACTGCTCCCGTGGAAATGATTAGGGAACCTTTCCAGACAGCTTTTGCCATCCCAGCCCAGATTTCTGGAAATAGCAGCCTGCCCACATTTGGACAACTTGCCTGACATGAGGCAGACGAAGCCTCAAAAACTCTTTCCCTGACATTCAGAGCTGCTATTTTTCAATGCAAACTGTTGCCTTGGTATTCACATTTGAAATGGGTTTGCATTTCCTTCGCTCTGGTGCCACCCCCCTCGGCAGCACGAGAGACTCTGCAGTTTTACAGGAGCACTTGAGGCACCAGGCTGGCCCTGGAAGCTCTGCTTGTGTCCCCAAGAGGTGCAGTCCTTGACACATCTCACTAAAAGGATGCTGCTTCTCTTGCCAAGAGTCATCCCAACAGGCAAATCCCAGTCCTCATAAACCACTGGGAAAAGGACAAGTTCTGGCACACTGTGTATTCCAATTCTCTTTTCATTTTCTTCATGATTTTGTGACTTAGAAGCTGTAATCAAACCATTTTGTTTTCTTGAAGGCATTTTAGAACAGCTGGTCATTCAGCATGGATCAGCTTCTCTGGAGCATTATATCCTGCAGGAAGAATAAGATGTAGTGTGGATGATCAAACAGTTAAAACCTCCTTTGCCTGGGAGCAGAACACCCTGAATATAAAGCAGAAATGAAAAATGATACATTGGGTCTTCTTCATGTAAAATTTTTCCAGAATTTTTTTAAAATTTGAAATTCTAATCAAATTATTGTCAGGTAAGGGAGGGTGGGTGCTACTGCCAGGTAAAAATATATTTGTGCTGAAAACTCTCACAGCTTTTGGCAGTTGAGGTTAAGATTAAAGTCTAGATAGAAAACAATGGAGTCACACAGACTTCAGTGTGGGAATATCCTGGGCTGTGAAATTTTCAAAAGGGACAGGGTATCTCTGGAATTTTGTACACCAGCAATTGCTTGAAAGCAGAATTCTGCTTAAAAGTGGAAGGATTTGACTGCACACAGCCTTCCATGCTTGCTCTAACACGATGACAGATTAGGAAGGCAGAAAGTTAAAAGGGTATTTCATCACTCTCTTTTTAAGGAGTGCTTACTGCAATCACTCATTGCAGCCATCACAGAACCTCGCATCAAAAAAATGTTGGGATCAACCCCAAGTTCTCAGTGTGGGTGTTCAGTGTGGATTGAAAGAGAAGGGAAGGGACTGAGTGCCAAGCACGAGCACATTTCTCAGGAGAATGAATAAATTCCAATACACTCAGGGTCAAGGAGGAATTTCATGCTTTGGTAACTTTTCCTGACAGTGTAATTCATATGGGCCCTGCCTGTGTAAGTGCTGATCTGGGTGTTTTTCCTGAGGAAAATGCAGCTCATTTTCCCCGTGTGACACCATGAAGGGCTGTAAGCTGGAGGAACCTCTGGGTGCCTCCTGCTCCATCCCCCTCCCTGAGCAAGGAGGACCACGGTGTTAGACCCAGCTTTGAAGTCAGACCCAGCTTTGAAGTCAGACCCAGCTCTGAAGAGAGACCAGACTGCTCAGGCCATTTTGCAATCCATTTCTGAATGTCTCCAAGGATGGACACTTCACAGCCTCCATGGGAAACCTGCAGGGGAAGCCTGAAGCTGAACAGCAGAAGGATTGACACAATTTTGACTCTGCTGAAGACCCAGTGGTGAGCTGTTCTTATCAAAATAGAGTCCTTATCAAAATAGAGACAGCCCTGAGTTATCTAAACCCAACAGACCCATAGACAATTGACACACTTGTGCAGTTTCTCTGCCAAATCATCCAAGCACACAATCAACTGAAATCAAGTTATGGCAGGGGAGGTTTAAGCTCAGCAGAGGAGAGAAGAAAACCTTGTCCATGCTTTCATCCCTTTGGATGGTGAAATGTGTTTGCTAAAGTTTCCTCATTAAATCAGTCTAACTTGGCCATCTTATCTGGCACCCTGGGCCAGTCCGTGCTGATGTGAATCATGGAAACAAATTGAGGGTCTCCCCTCTGTCCTTCCCTTTTCCTCTCTGCAAAATTGGGTTGCCTTAAAGGAGAAGAAACTCCAAGGATATTTCTTCCAACACGATTCAGTCATGAATCTCACGTGACATAATTTTATTCACCCAGCTTCTCTGTTTTAAAACTGGTGAAATTCAGTGTGTGCTGACTTTATGAATAATCTCCAGATCATAGCAGTATTTGGCTGGAGAGTGCTCCTGGAAGCCTCTAATCCAACTTCCAGCTAGAAGCAGGACTAATGCCAACACTTGATCAGGCCAGACATGGCTGGAAATCCCTGACCTTGTGCATTTTATCCCTGCCCTTCACACTGTCCTATTTTTCCCTGTTTTTCTCACTCAGTTAGTATTTCTATTATTCTGTCTCCAAGAACCCCCAGCTGCCATCATGCACCACTGTGCAGAAAGATGCACAGATACAAAATGGATGTGATTTGCCTGAAAACTGTCGAACTAAGCAAGAAACAGCAGTGTCTTTATTTTGCAGTTGGAGACACATGGAGGTGTAGATCTGCCTTAGGGCCCATGAAGGGCAGAAGGGACACAAGGAAAAGGAATACTGTGACAAGTGAGGCCTGAGCTTCTGTCTCAGGGTACAGAGAGACAGGCTGGTGGGTGTGATGGATGGGGAGTGAGAACAGCAAAGTGTCAAGAACTCAGTAACCTGATGCCTGGAACAAATTTGGCTTTCCAGAGCTCAAAATCAGAGAATCACAGAATGGTTTGGGTTGAAAAGGATGCTAAAGTTCATCTCATTCCACCCCCCTGCCATGGGCAGGGACACCTTCCACTATCCCAGGTTTCTCCAAGCCCCATCCAGCCTGAACTTAAACACTTCCAGGAATGGGGCTTTTCAAGACTCATCTCTTGCTATTTTTATCTTCTAGGTCCCAGCCCAAATTTTATCCCAAAGCAAGAAAATCGCATTTGCCTCCTAATCATTTCTCACCCCAAGAGCTTCTTCAGAGGGGCAGTTCTTGCTGATCTTCAGAGTTCTGTCATCTTGCAGCAGCTCATGATTTACTTTCCAAGAACACCCCACAATCAGGGGTTGCAGGACCTGGGCCTGTAATCTCTTCTGGGAAAGGAATCCATCTTCATTAACTCTGGAAGCAGCCATGTGCATCCAAAGTCCTACGTTAATAATAACCGGGCCCACACTTGATTAAAACGGGGGCACGAGTCCAACACTCATTAAAAGCAAGGGACCAAATCCCATAAACTTTCCTGGTGCCTTAATTACAATAGAAGAGAGAAAAGATAGCAGTTAGTCATGTACTTTCTGACAGGCACTTGCTCTGTATTACAAGGGCATAGGGAATAGAGATCTTATTGGAATGCACTGAGAAACAGCAGCCCTCAAAAGAGCCCGAAGAAAATGTCTACCATATTTTAATGATTTTTTCCATCTAATTTTCCACTTAAACAAGACAGCAGTATCAGTTTGCAATCAGCTGAGACTCTGGCACTAGCTCCCAGTGCTTCCTTATCACATTTACAACAGCTCTTGCACACAGCGTGGCTGGGATTAGCATTCAGGACCAGCAGCAGGGCAGGCTCTCGAGCCAAGCACCTGTAGACGATAGAAATTAAAATCAGGAGCCAGAGTGAAAGGCAGATCTTGCATACAAGCAACCCAAGTCTCCAGAGATGTAATAAAGACTGGAGGATTTCACGCTGCATTGAGCATGAATGGAGCCTGATTTCTAGGACCAAATCCGTTCTTATTAAAGGCACACAGACCAAGGATAACACACGAGGTACAATTTGGGACTGGGGGCTCTGCTTTGCCACAGATTAATCTTGGTCAATCACTTTGCTTCTCTATCCCTCAGCTCCCTCTAAAACAAAAATGGCAGTTTTCCTCCATCCACCCTCCAGGCTGTAAGATGCTGAGTGAGACCTTCTGGGTAGGAGGGGGTGGAGAAAATAAGCAGCAGAGTTGCTTGGATAAACTGTTCAAATAGCAAATGATTATTTGAGGGGGAAAAAATATCCCACCAAGAAAAAATTAAAAAGGCACAGACACCCTCTTTCACCCATTAAAATGCACACATATGGAAGAGGAAACCTGCCTGCACTGAGGGCTTGGGGACAGTCCCTGGCTGAGGTGACTCTGCCCTGATTGTTCACTGCATTACCTGAACAAAAAGCCTCAGTGGTTCTCCCCTCAGCCTTGTCTCAGCCCAGTCCAGCAGAACACTTATCTGCTGCAGGCAGGCAGCTCTGCACAGCTCCCAGGTCTTTGTGCCTTCCCTCTCTCTCTTTGGGGGGATGATGCTGATCTCTCTCTCCATGCCTCTGGTCGCTGACAGCTCCCATCAGCAGCAGCTCCCAAATGGGGCTCTGCTATCGCCAGCTCCAGCTGGGGTTGGTGCCTCTCCATCCTACAGTGCCCCACCTGTGTGCTGTCACCACTTTTAACCTTTTCTTTAAACACACACTGAAAAAAACCCCAAAATATTTTCTTTAATTCACACCATTTTTACTGTGCCGCAGACTATGAAAAGGTAAAGATCACCATCGCCTTTTAAACAGGCCCCAGGGCAAGGTGAAAGCCTTGCTGAACTGACCCAGAGCAGCTCCCTCTCCTCTCAGAGGCAGGAACTGCCTGCTTGCAGTGTTTTTTGCTGGGCACATGCCTGAGGAGAGGTGGAGGGTGCAGCTTTCCTCCCAGATAACCAAGCTGTGATTTGATCTGTGCCCTGGCAAATGAGCTCAGAGGGCTCTGTCCAGATAAAGTTTTCTGTTTTCTTTCCCTGCTCTCTTTCTAACCTGAGGTTACACAATGTAATAGAGGTTTTCTCTTGACCCCCAGGTTCTGGGCAGCAGAGCCAGGCTGTGGAGACATTCCTTTGTGGATTTGGGCTGTACATCCTAGATGCCTGTTACCACCTCAGGCAGGAAAGGAGGTTGGGGTGTGCTCCTTGCATTCAAGTCACAGCACTCAGGCCCTAACCACTCAAGTTGACCCAAAGGAAGCTTCTCCTTAGCTGGTGGAGCCAGACTTTCAGCTGTGCACAGGTTACAGGCACTCACTGAGGTGAGAAGTGTTTTGTAGCACAAAGACACAAAACCTGCCCGGGAAAAGTGAGGCAGGGCCAATCTTTGGGCTGGAAGACCAACTCATTAATCTTCTCCTCACACCTTCCCAAGCAGGACTGAAGTGTTTGCCAACCCTCAGTTTACATGAGGTAGATGAGAGTCTGGAAAAACAAGATTATATTCCCCAAGCGCTTCAAAGCGAAGTGGCAACAGCTCCATGCAGCAAACCCAGCTCTGCCTTTCCTGCGCATCCAGCCAGGGCAGGGGACATGAGATTTGCCTCAAAAAGCAAAAAAGGGAAAGGGATTGTCCAAAAGCAGCAAAGGGATTGTCCCATCCCTGTCCCCAGGACAGCCCTGCCTGCCCGTCCCTGCCGCCTCACCCTTGGCCATCCACAGGCACACTGCGAGCACTGCAGCAGCTCTCCCCTTCAGAAACACTAAATCTGTGCTCTGCTTCTCCCTGGAGTCGTCTTTTCATCCCAGATGGCACGTGATTAGAGTCCTAATCGGCTATTAGCTTCTCGGCAGCATCCCTAAGCACTGACCAAGCCGTAATAACAGAAAGCACAAGGGAATTAAGGAACAGGGAATTGGCTTGTTTAGCTTATGAGGGTTTGCAGGAAGCAATTAACTGGAATCCTCTTGATTGGTATTTTGTAGAGAAGGATGCTCCTATTGACACCTTGGAGCAAAAACTATTATGGGAAGGAGAGTTAGAATGTGAAGGGAAAATACATTCAAAATTATTTGAGCTCATGATTTTACTTGAAGAGAAGAAAACAACAACAAAAAAGTAAAATGTTATTTGTGCCCAGGTGCTATTCCCCCCTTGACAGGCTCTGAGCCACTGACATGCACAATCCAGGGTGTATCAAAACCTCATTTGGCTCCACCAAGATCTGTCAGTCACATCCAGATGTTGCAAAAAAGCAGCTGAGTTCCATGGTTTTCACTGGAATCATGCTGATTTGCATCCCCTCTGATGATCTGGCCCTACCTATGCCAGGTATGACACAGAAAGGGGCTGGAACACTTGAGGTGATCAAAATAATATTTTGAGAAAGTTGGAAACCAGGTAAGACATCAAAATAAATGGAGAAGCTAATGAGACATTTAGGGAGGTGGAGGAGAGGGAGAGCATCCCATCCTGGAAGGCTACAAAGGAAGGAGCTGAGTTACAGAGCCAGATATAAACTCGGTTTGGATGAGATTTGTTCAACAGGGGAAAACCCATTGCATTAAAATAAAATATAGAAACTTGCTCAGTGCTTGGAGAACCACTGGACACTCAGTGTCTGACACCTTTGTGACGAGCAGGAGTTCTTCCCCCAAATGTGCCATTGAAATTAAATTCAGGAGTGAGCTCTAAATTCCTTCCAGAAATGGCCTTGTGCTATATTCATCTTGGGAAGTGAAATGGTTTGTCTTTTCTTCCTCACCCCACTGGTATTTCAGAATAGTTCATGTTCCAGAGGTCACCAGATGTGTCCTCAGGTCCTGTGGATTTATCCTAGGCTCTACTGCTCCCCTGATTGTTCCAGCATGACAGTGCTGTGTGTGGGAACTGGCAAGCTCTTTCTGGAGGCAGCACTACAAGGATAAACATTTCCCCTTACCAATTACTTCCTCCTCATTACAACTTGGAAATGTATTTATTGCCAAATTGTCCATCTTCAGCCAAGCTACATTCAGAATCACCCCTTGCTGCTCTTTTCTAAATATAAAATCACTCCTGCTATAGCTTGAAATTAATTTGGTTTTCCCATATTACAGGAACTTATCTAAAATTTGACACAATCTGAGGATTCTCCCTCTCTCTTCTCTTGTTGGGTCTTGCTAAAAAAAAAAAAAAATTTAAAAGAAGAATATGACTCCAATCTTAGGCTGCTTTGGAAAGATATAATTGGTTGGTGTAACCCAGGTCTTTTGAAGCACCTAAGGAGACTATTTAATAAACAGAGCTGGCTGGTTTCTCGGTGTGTCAGACAAGCTCTCCAGGTGGGATGAACGTATTCATGTGATATTTTATTCATGCCTGGCTGTGCTGAGGCAGAACAGATAACACAGCCCTGCTCAGACAGTGGGAGGTGGCACAGCTCAGTTTGGGCCTCTCAGAGTTTTGCTCAGCCCCTCCTGGGCAGGCTCTGCCCTCAGCCCTGGCCAGGCAGGTTCGTGTTTCATTTGTCACCAGAAGAGTCTATAAATAGGATCCTTGGCTAACCCTTAGGTGGCAGATCCTGGACTCTTTCCCAGCCTCTGTATCTGGCAGAGCATGTCTAGGTCAGGAATTGATAGTGCCCTGTCCCTGAAGGACATTGTTGGGTCACTTTTGCCAGGATGTAGCGTTGGAGTTATAAGATCTTCCACATTTTGGACAGGTTGGGAAGCAGGTTCCCTCACTCTAATCTACTTTTTAGATATGATTTATCTATATATGATATTTAAAATGCTCTATTATTTGTATTTTAGAAAGGGCAGCAAGGCTGCAAAGTGACTTCCATTCCACTGCACAGTTTCCCATTCAAAGAACAATCTGACAAATCTCGCCACTGTGGCTTGGGTTATTTACCCAAAATACCCAAAAACAGCCTTTTGGCATTTGAAAGGAAGAGAAGTCTGTGTTCTGTGAAAAGTGGAAGGCAGCTGAGAGACCAAAAAATTTGTCTCACTGTTTTTCCTTCCTGGAGACAGGGTGAAGATTCTCACACAGGCTCAGAACCTCCCTGGGTCTTCCTGGCTGAAATCAAGAGGAATTGTTAGCACTGAATGGGAGATTTTGGGGGAAGGACTGCCTGATTTTGAAAATCCCATACACTTTTTTTTTAAACTATTTTAAACTATTTTAGTTACTGTTTTAAATAAAGGTAGTGGGAGATCCCAGTGAGTCTGAGCTGCCCCACACTGACACAAGAAGGGTGGGTGTGTTCTGTGGGGAGCGGTTTGCTTTAATTATTAAACCTCAGATGAAGTTCCATGTTTCACATATTAGCAAAAGCTGGATTTTCCATCTCACAGCAGGTATTTAACTGTGACTAAGTGAACCAAAACTTCCCCAAACCTCCCCCTTTTCTGACAGTAACTTCATGGTGAAATTCCACCCTGAGCCAGCCCCTAGCTCTGAGTGTGCTTTGTATTGACATCTCCTGTTGGCAAAAGAAAGGAGGAAGAAAGGAGTAATCTGAACTGGAACACTTTGTATGAGTCTATTAAAGTTTGATTTCTGGTGCCCAGATAGAGGATGTTAATAATGCATTATTGCTGAAGGCTCTGCACAGCCTGGGGGCGAGGACAGCAGGGTGACAACTAAAGCAGTGAGGCACAAGTGTGAGCTCCAGAACCAGGCACATCTACCAGGACGTTTCCATCATGCCATTTGCTCTTAAACCACAATAATGACAGAGACTGTGAAGATCTGGGGCAACATTCAGTGTGGATGCAATTACCTCTTCTATTATGTGCACTTCCCTTACAGAATGTGGCATCTCGGGGGTACCAAGCAATACATTGCCAACCCCATGACTACATTCAAACATTTAATGCAAACATCACCTTACTGAAAAGATGGCAAAAAAACGCCCAACCCTCTCAAAAAAAGCCTCACAAGCTGGTTGTGTTTGTGATATTTTTTAAACAAATATCAGTGAGCAGGTTGTCACAATCTAGCTCTGCCCAGTTTGTAAATAATTTCTCTCAATGTCTCAATGCTACACCAGGAGGGAGAAAAGTTGGATTTAAAGTGCCTACCTCTTTTTGAGGGTAAAGCCCATGAAGTTACCTAAAAATATTGTGTATTTAAGTGTGTTTAATAACTGTCTGTGAAACCTAAAGTAAGAGACAAAGAACCATTTTCTCTCCCTGGGTAAAGCTAAGCAAAATATAAGATGCATCTGCATTATCGACTCCTAAATGAGAATCACCCAAGGAAAAGAACATGACCTTAAATTTAGAAATTTGTCTAATGAAAGCTGGTTTCTAAGAAGGGCATTATTACACTCCATGGGAAACTGCGATATCAGTGCATTCTTCTCCAGCAAGACTGACAGTGCCTCTGGTCAATGCCATTAGACTGAGGCTCCTGGAAGTCTTTGAAATGTTTTTCTCCCAGAATGAAAGGGAATGAGTCAGATCAAAGTTGAATAACGCAGGCTAAAATGCCCTTCTTTTCCTCTTCCACTTCCTAATTAAGATGAGTGTGTAATCTCCATGAAGGCAGAGGTTCAGCAAAACCAGGGAATGGAAGTGCTGCAAACACAGAGCCAGAACCTTTCTTCATTAATTGAACCTTTTCAAGTAGGCTCCACAAGCCATGAAGAGACAAATTACCCTCCAGGACTGGGTGAGTAGGAAGAGGGGTTTGCTAAAGACAAAAACAGGAGGAAGAGAAGGGGGAAAATATGCATTCTGAGTCATATTTTTGAGTGAATTTCCAATTCCCTTTATCAGCCTGTACATGTTCTTCAGCTCTGTGAGGCCTGAGATTGGTGACATTCTCCCAAATTATCATCTTGAACACCAAACCCAGCCATTCCCAGAGCATGGCTTTAGAGCAGCCTTTGAAGGAAATAACACTGACTCATTTTTGGAGAGTTTAGGGGTTCTGAACATGAATATGATCATTTCTTCCAGCTCAGTGCTGTTAACACTGAGCAGCTGAACAGGCAGAAGGTCTTAGCTTCTTCGTTTTTTTGCTGGCAAAATAAAGACTGTGTTGGGTGTTGGGGACCTGCCTGGCTCTGCCTGAAGGGTTTTCCTGTTTGCTCTCTTCTTGCTTAGCAGAAGAACTTGTCATGGCAAAGCAGAGCATCCCAGGTACTGCTCAAACCAGGGTCAGCTTGGCCTCTGCCTGGCTCAGGGCACAGACAAGCAACAAAACTATTGTTTGTGATAGTTTACTTAAGTATGGATTTAGTCCTTTTGTGCTGCTGTCTCAAATCACTGACACCGTGTCACATCACAGCCCCTGCACAAAAACTCACCCTGTCTCCTCTGCTCCAGGCATCTGGCCAGAATTAAACAGTGGCCAGTGGGAGTGAGGTGAGCCAAGAGGATAAATAATCATCCTTTGGTGTGGGGAGATGCACTGGGGGAAGGGAGGAAGAGATTAAAATAATCTTTTTGGAAAATGGATCAAAAAGCTCTAAGCGGAGATTATCCACAACCCAAGCCAGGCCCAACGCCGTAACTTCCATAAATAACAAACCCACCCTGGTAAAATGAAAAGTCAGAAGATTGACATAAACCCCACGGGAGTGCGTGGCTATCTCCCTGCCTGGCTCTTTGGACCTAGCAGCAGCAGCAGAATGACAACAGGCAGATCAGACCAGCAGGGTGCCTCTGGAATCTGTTCCACTGATCGCCTCCTCCCACAGGCTTATTATTATCTCGTGTGGGTAAAATCAGCTTGGTCCCACTATATCCCTACAGAGGGAACCAAGAAGCTCTAGTAGGCCCTTTCCTCTTTTTCCACTGGTGATAGATGAGGGCAATCCATCTGTAAAGGATGCCAAGAGCAGGAGAGAGCACAAAGATAATCAGTAGATTGTTTTGTCAAATTCATGATAAGAGTGGGTTCTGCTACTTCCTTTAGGATAAAATAAGAAATCCCTAGAGAAAGTTTACCTGTCTCCAGAATTCACTTGTCTCCAGCACTGATGCTGAGGAGCCCCAGCAGAACCAGGAAGGCATGTGGGGACAGAGAGCCGGGCAGGGTGGATTTGTGGGGACAGGCAGAAGGTGAAAGGGGTTTTGTGTTGTTGAGACTTGTCCCACAAAGAAATATCAATATCTGTAAAGTGAGGCTGGTGGTCACTCCTGAGTTCTCTCATCCCAGAGAGAGTGAATGGAGCAGTTCAGAGACATGGAGGTGGAAGAGAAAAGCAAAAAAGTTACATTTTGTCTCCAGTTTCAAGTTTCCCAGGAAAAAAAGGATAAATATTTCATGACTCCTTTTGCTTAAAATAAAATGCTCTGAGTCAGACAGAAACTGGCAGCCAGATCAAGTGGGCCATGCTGAAAGATGCAGTTGGTTGTCTTCAAGCTGAAATGCCATGGCATGGAGTGACTGATAAAGGATGCTGGAGTCGAACTGACAAGTGACCATTCAGGAACACTTAGCTGAAAGCTCAAAGTGCTGCAAATTCCGTTTGTAATATGATTATGTTTCAAGTTACACAAAGGGAGCGGGTAAACCCCTGGGAAACCTTTGCATGCACGTGGTGGGCAAGAGCAGTAGAAGAGCTGCTTTTTGTCTGGCCTCTGGTCCAACACAGAGCTAAAAGTTAATTTTATGTTGTTGGATCATTTCCCCTCCCTCTCATCTCGCTGCTTCACTGCTGTTTTCACTCAGAGGCATCATCTTTGAGGCACAGGTTGAGTCCAAAGCCCGGGCAGCTCATCTGCAATCCTCTTTCTTGAGGAGCAAACACGGCGCTTCTCCCGCGGCAGTGCTGAGTCACTATTTCAGCACAAAGGACTTTGTGTTCTGCAAAAGGGAAACGACCTGCGAGGGGCACTTCTGCATGCTTTGTCACACACTGAATTTGTATAGACATGCGTGTAAACACAAAGGCAGCGCAGGTCCCAGCAGGGGCCGAGAGGGAGCGGAACAAAAGCTCAGATGTCAGAAAGGATTTGGAGCGATCGGGAATGAAAGGAAGGACAAACTGAGGTGGGGAGAGGCAAGAGGAGGCGGACGGAGGGGGCAGATGTCGGGAAAGGTGGAAATAAAAAAAGGGGAGGGGGAGGGCAGCCAGACGAGAGGAAAAGAAATTGCAAAGTGGTTAAGACAAGCAGGCAAAGGGCTGTGCTGGGGAGGAGAGAGGAGGACCCAGTTTCAGCAGAGAGAGCCCAACGAGTCCAGATGGACAAGTCCGACCTCCCTGGAGGCTCAGCCCAGCTGGTCCGGAGGGAGTACTAGGGTTTAGTGAGGTGCTGGGCTTAGTGGGGTGCTGGGTTTAGTGAGGTTCTGGGCTTAGTGAGGTGCTGGGTTTAGTGAGGTGCTGGCTTAGTGAGGTGCTGGGCTTAGTGAGGTGCTGGGTTTAATGAGGTTCTGGGTTTAGTGAGGTGCTGGGATTAGTGAGGTGCTGGGATTAGTGCGGTGCTGGGTTTAGTGAGGTGCTGGGTTTAGTGGGGTGCTGTTTCAGGGCTCTGCTCGAATCTCTCTGACATGCAGATCCTAAACACAGCCTTCTGGCGTGGTTCCAGTGACAGAAATAAAGGGTTTCATTCCCTGTGACACCATTTCTGCTTCTTCTTTCAGCACCTGGGCAATTCTTCTTCCCAGAGTGAGGACAGCTTTCATAATCCATTACTGCACTTACTTGAACTTCTTGCCCATCCATCACACATGCCAGCACTCACAGCAACGTGGACCTCACACTTCACATCTCTCAGATGTGTCCTTCCCTTCACAGGGCTGACTTGCCCTCAGGTTTCTGTCCACAGAATGTCAGCTCCATAAATTATTATTTCCAGGTGAAAGCTTGGGGCTGCTGAAAGAGCCCAGCAGCTCTCTCTTCCACCCTCTACTTTCAGCACTATGTAAATCTAACTTTCACCTGACAGCTGGAAAAATAATAACCCACTGCTTCCTTTTGTTTTACACCAAGATTTGAGCTGAAATACTTTATCAACGAGAATTCTGTCTAACATCTGTATTTATTTTAAAGCCTAGCCTGCTTTACCTCTCCTAAGAATAGCTGCTGTCAGCCCTGCTGGATGTATGTGCAAATGGATCCAAAAATCCCCCCCAAATATACAAAAATCAGCAGGTACTGTGTTTGTGGGGACCTGTAGAGTCATCCAGGTAAAGTACACAGGGGATTTATCAACCAATTGCATGTTGTTGTATAAAACTGTGAGACTCCTTCGTGCCCTGTGGGAACATGATTCATAAAACCTTATCGCTGCAGCGATGCTCCAACGTGTCACACAACTAAACGTGATTAACTGAACTCCCTGAGTCTATTCAATCGTTTCAACCCATCTCAGCTGTTTTTCAGTGTGAGTGTTGAAAAAAAAAAGTTGTTTTAAGGTTCTCTGTAGGGGAAGAAGGGAGAACATCTTCCTTTGCCCTCAGAGCACACGGCCGGGGCTCAGCTGGGCACCGCTGCTGTCTGGCACCTGCAGTGGGACACAGACATCTCTCCAGCTGCTGGCACCAAGTGGGCTTTTGGTGGTCATGGAGAGTTCGAGAAGGCAATGCCAGCCTGTGGTGAGCAGGTGGAACAAAGCCAATGTGGTCCCATTCAGGCTCTTTCAGGTTTTGGTGGACTTTTTCCCTCTCCATGTCTTCCATTATATTGATTTTTTCTGTCCAAAGGAAGAGCAAAACTTGTTACCCTACTGACTAATGAGAAGTGCAGGGCTTTTGCCAGTCCAGGTGGCATGGGAAGGGTCTTGTTCCAGCAAAGCCCATGCTGGTCTGTGGCTTCAGGGTGAGATCCCAAAAAATTAAAGCCTCAGCTGCATTTCCAGCTCAAACAGCGCCTTGTTCTTCTTCTTCATTTTGTTTGCCCTTGATCAAAGTCAAGCTCTTGTTAAGAGCTAAGACATGAGTGTCTGAGAACCTTTATTTTCCACAGGGAATAACGGTAAGTAATTAATATTTGACCAAGGGAAAAGTTGCTTCACAATCTGAAGTTTTTAAAGCTGTCAGTCAAAAAGTGTATTTGGAATAGGCTTAACAGTTCCCCCCTCTGCAATTCCAGGAGGGAAACCCTGGATGAACATGTACAGTTAGGTCTAAAAAAGTAACACAAGAGTGATATGGAAATAAGGATCCAGGAGTCCTCCTGGTGTGTGAGAAATCCTGAAGGTTGTTGTGCAGGAAAAGGGTTCCCTTCCCACCAGGAGCTGTTCCCTGTTCACTGACACCTCCAGACACCCAGGGGAACATGGGGGAACATCACTGGGATGTTCACATTGCAATAAAGAGCAGATTTGGGGTTGCTTCCCCACTCCCCATACACTCCCTTCTCTTCTCCATGCCTCACCCAAGTGAACCCTCCAGCCTGAAGGATCTTGCTATTTCCTGTCAGAAAGGTTTGGAAATAGATAACCCTTTGCACTCCCTCATCCCCTTGTCCCCTCCTGCACATCTTGAAAGACAACACAGCACAAATTGCCAGCAAAAGTAGCTGGAGAGCAGGCAAGCCACATCTAATGACACCACTCAGCCCCTAAATGGTTGTCACTCCCATTACGGAATTAGTCCTGACAAGGAGTTGTTCTCCCTGCAGTAAACACACGCAGGGAATGCAGCAGGCTGCTCCCAGCTTTATTCCTTCACTGGTGCTGCTGCAGCTGAGGTTTGGCACCTCCATGAGGTGCAGAAATATGTGGAGGAAATTTTCTGGACGTATTAACAACCCCCCAGTTCTTGCTTCCTGCTGAGCCACAAGAAAAGGGGTCCAGGCTGCTCTTTTCTGCCATAGAAAGGCAGGAATTCAGCAATTTCTTTGAAGTACACAGCAAAAGGATAATTATTCATCACCTTGGCTCACCTATCTTTTTTTGTGCATTCCTGGAAACTTAAGTGCTTTCTCCTGTCCCTCCTCTGAGGCTTCAGGCTGTACTGACCACACCAGAACAGAGGCACCTGCATCTCTGTGAATCATCTTCCTCTTGTTTCATTTGTGACTAACAAATGTATTTGGAAGGACAGTTTTTAGGGGGGAAAAAAAGCTTGTAGAAAAGAAAAGAGAGAAGCCTCTGACTAGGTACTATCAATGAGGAGCTTAGAATATGGAAGATGCACCACGTTAGGCTTCATCTTTGCAGATCTTTCTTGTCTTTACTTCATGCCCTTAAAGCTGCTGTTCCCAGAGAAATTTCCATTCTCTGGCCTTTTCCTTTCTCTCTTTTTCAGTTTTGTCTGTTACCTGAGAAGTGAAAGGGAAGAGAATAGAGCTAGGTTTAACAGGAAGCTTAGTTTGATCTTCTGCCTGACTCCTGGTGTTGAGAGGCAAGCAAAGGGTGGGAGCAGCTCATTGCTGTGTTGTTTTGCATGCCAGGGAATGGCTGATGAATGCATAAAATGAGCCAACCCTGCAGGCCAAGGCTCTCTTCCTGCTGCTCGACCCTCCAGCCTTAGCAAGTTCCTCTTCTGAAGACAACCAACAGCTCCACTGAGCAGGAGGAGGAATTAGGAATCCTCTTCTGCTCAGCCTGAGCAAACAGCTCAAATCCAAGCATGGTCCTCTCTCTGAAATGCCCCAGGCTTTGCAAACAAATGCAGCACATAGAAATCACATTTCTCTGCTGCATGATAATCCCAACCAACGAGGTATGGAGGCTGACAACCCCAAAAAACTCCTCTCTATGCCCATCTCTATATGGTAACAAAGCTTTTTTAACCCTATTAATACAGACCTTACAATTTGCATAGACTCAGTGAATTCCTTTTTGTTAAAGACTTTCTTGTCTCCTGTTTCCTCTTTTAAGAGGTGGAGAGTTACCCTCAGACTCTGTTCTGCAGCGGATCCTGTGCAGAAGTGATTTTCTTGGGAGGAAGCTCCCACATTTCTCCAGACTTTAAATCCACTCCAGACTAAGTATGGTTGTGGGTTTACCCAGGCAGAGGCTGTCAAGAAGTTCTGCCAATTGTTTCTATTATTTTTTAGGTTTTGAATTTGTACCATTCTGCAAAATGCAGGTAGGTTGTTTGTAGGGCTGTGAGGTGAGAAAACACCCATGGCTGGGTCCACGTGCAATCCCACCATCCCTGAGCAATTCTGGCTCCCAGCACGTTCTATCTAAAAGTACCTAGATAAAAGATTTTTTTCTCTACTATGTGGAGAGAGCAGATGATCTCTGTTGAAAGCTGAAAAATGCTCTTTTTGGAGCTTTTTCCTGGTCACTTGCAATTTTAAATGTCATGAGGAAGGGAGCAGATGAAGCAGTTTCCATCCATCACTTGCCAGGAACGTGTAACCAGCACTGAACAGGAATCATCCATCTGATGTACCAGAACCAAATAGAACAGAGCTCTTTAAGACCTCACAACATTGATTTCTTCTGGTCTAGGATGGTCCAAATCTGTCACTGACAGATTGGGCTTTGCAAAGCTGATCCACACAAACAAAGCCAGGGATTTTATTGGCTTCTTGAACTCCTGAGAAAACTGTGGAAGAATTGGGCATGACTTTGAAGTTTGGTTCCACTTTGTTTGTCCCCCACCCCATGTGGTAACTTTTCAAGTTTCCTCTCATTGTTCCTCATTGCTCCATGACTGACAATAAAAAAGCAATATGTAAAAATATAAAATTATATATGTGGGGTTCATATTTACATATCTATGTATTTATCTATATAATTGTATCTAAAATATATTTTGTGTGTGTATATATAAATATATGGGTGTTCTAAGTGAGGCTTTAAAGGGCTCCTACTGCCTATCTAAAAATAAAAAGGTTTTTAGGGAAAATGAAAAACTATAATTTCTTCTGACAGTAAAGTTATGTTTATTTAACCTATTTCCTGTGCTGGCTTTCAAGTGTTATCCTGAAGAAAATGTTTTGCCAATGCTTTATCATATTTTCACAACTTGGACT
Organism: Erpornis zantholeuca; assembly: GCA_013400515.1. Classification (NCBI taxonomy): domain Eukaryota; kingdom Metazoa; phylum Chordata; class Aves; order Passeriformes; family Timaliidae; genus Erpornis; species Erpornis zantholeuca. The sequence goes on along the minus strand of VZTN01013617.1, from coordinate 90,945 downwards.
TTAAAGAAAATGATCATCCCTGAGCTATTTTTTTTTTTTTAGATCTTCAGAAACTTTAAATAGCTTTTTCTGCCTTCATCACAAAACCAGTTAAGCACTATCTGACTAAATGCGTGAGCAGAAATATCTCATTTCGTTCAAGCTTTTAAAGTCTCCTTGTCAACAAATGATTTGAGCATCTCTGCAGAGTGTACTGTCACTTCTCTGCCATCTGTCATCTGTCACTTTTTCTCTCTTTTTCCCCAAGGAGAAATGTCAATCGCTGATTTATATTTCGTGTTTTCCTTTACAAAGGAAAATCCTGTTAGGATACAAATGAATTTTGTAGTTCTTACTCAACTTCTCAGAGACCATTAATTGTTCTCTTCCAGGCACTATGTAATTCCTTCCAACTGACATATTCTGGTTTTCTTTTTTTATAATTTTATTTCAGGAAGCCATACCTTCTGTTCATTTGAAAGTAAGGGAAGCATAAACAAGTTTCAGCAAAAGTACTAATTGTTTGTTGATACTGCTGGGAAGATGTGGAATCAAAGCTCTATGGATTACACTAAATTAGAGAGGAGGAACATTGTTATAATTTCTTATGTCTAGGACAGCCTCAGACTCACAAGATTTGCTTTTAAAAAAAATATTTTTAAATCACCCATGGCAAACAATTCCAACCAGCTCTCACCCACTGTGGGGTAAGAGATTGCACATGGGCACACCAGAACAGCTGACGTGTTCAGACAGAGATAGACAGAATTAAGATTCCCTTTTGATTTTAAATCTAAGAAAGAAGGAAGGGAAGATATGGTTTTACTGCTGTATATTTAAATTGATCCATTTACATCCATTTAAATCCACCCTCTGTCCAGTCTCTTTGTGTAAGAAAAAGTAGGAAAATGCACACATGGAAAAGCATTGATAATTTTGAACCAGAGGACCTCCAGTCTGGCAGTGTTTGGCTCAATAAGTGTGGTGGTGGTGTCTGACCTTCCCTTGTCCTTGGATGCTTCTGGTGAGTCTCCTGTTGTGTGGCTCACAAGAAGTGACCAAGGAGAAGGCACCGTGGTGCCAGAGGGAAGCACCACAGGGGTTGTCCTGGAGAGGCAGAGAGAGGTCAAATTCAGATGAAGGGTTGGAAACCTCTCTGAAATTCTCCATGCTTTTACTGTCTTGGAACTGTGTGGGCAGTGGAGGAGTGTCAGATGGAAGAAGTGCTTTTCCAGCAAGGGTCCCCCTCTGCAGGGACCACGGGGGAGGAAAGCCAGGCTGGCGGCAGCCTGTGCTGGATGTTCCCCTTTCAGGGGTGTAGGGCAGAGCTTGGAAGCTACCAGAAATTTTGGTCCCAGTTTATTCTTCACTCTCAAAGGAAGATTTGCACTTCTGAGAGAAGAAAGTTTTGGGCACAGCTGGTAAAGAACCCAATTTGAAAATTGTAATAGTTGCCATGTGTTTATTTCTTCTCCATCTGCCTTTGATCACTTCTCTCAAGCTCTGGAGAGTCTTCAGCTAAAGGGTAGCATTTTCACTTTAGCTGAGAAAAGCTGATGGTTTCAGGATTTAATTAAAAGTAGCACTTGTAATGATTTATGAAGAGTCCCCATTGCACGGGGAACTATCCACACCAAACTGCTGCTGTAGAGGAAAGGGTGCTGCTCCTGCTTTGGGGAGAGCCCTGGCTCGCATCAGCAGCTCTGATTGTGGCTACGAGGTGAAATGGACACAAGGTGAAATAATCACAGTAAGAGTGATTATTTACAGCCCCTCTCCCCTGCCTCACATTTCTACCTTTCTTGGGAAAACACTGATTTATCTTCTGTTTAAACAAAGAGAAGCTCAGTCCCTGGGGAAGAAAACCAGGAGCTCTCCTCACCTCCAGGTGGATCCCTATGGAGGGATTCACTGGGAAAGGGTCACCCAAGGCCCTGTGCCCCTCACAGCCCTTCCATGACCATTTTCCCATTAAACCAGGGTTACTGAGGTGAATTGTGCAATTGGATTTTTGAGCCGAGCGTCTTCAGTAGAAAGAGGCGCAATGGAAAGCTAAATAACAGATGAATAATTTCGACAGAAAAATGTAACACATTGCCCAGAGGAGCCTGGTGATGTCATTTACCTCATTTCCCCCACGCCTGAGATGATGTGCTGCTTCCAGCAGAAGGTGAAATCTGCTCACCCCTCCGCATCCCCGTGCACTACAAATTAGATCCAGATGAAGCTGACTTTGATTTAAACACCCTTGCAGGAGGAACATCGGCGAGCTAATTAAACTTGCAGCAGTTCACCTTTGTGAGAGCTTAATTAGCTGAGATACTGCCTTCTCTATATTTATCTTGCGTGTCTTGCAGAGATGTGTGTTGAGAGGGGGGTTGATCTGTGGGTTGTGTAACCACGAGTGTGCATAAGCCCTTCAGTTCATCTCCCCAGAATGCTGGGTATGGGGTGGTGTAGTATCAGTGGTTAATTCCATTTTTTTTTTAACGTGGAGCCTGAATATCCAAGGGCCCTGAGTGTTTTCAGAGACACAAGTGTCATAATTTTAAATTGAGTTGCACCATGAGATGGGTGCAACTCTTTCTGTGCTTGAATTGCTGGTGCGTGGCCAGAGCCTCGTGTATCACCCCTGATGGTGTTTGGATCAGGAGCACAAACTCCTGCTTTGATAAATGAGTCTTTGCTTCCAAAGCCTGTCCACTCTGCTTAAAATAAAGTACAAAAGCCACTGAAATCCCACCTCAGCCCTCTGCACAGCACATGCCTTGCAGCAGCTTTTCTTCTTGACTGGATTTCTTGGGTTGTCAAAATTCTCCTTCTCTCCTCTCCCTCTCCTCTGTGCTTCCTCACATGGGGATGTGGTTGCTGGTTTCCAGTGCAGATGGGGCAGGTGCTGCCTTTACTGAGGGAAATGCTGGGTGGGAGAGGGACACACTGCTTGTGCATAGCACCTTTTCTCCAAACCAATGTGTCAGTTCCATAAAAATCTCATGAAAAAGATTAAAATCATGAGATTTTTAAAGATGATTTTTTTTTCCTGTTTGATTTGTTGGTGAATTACTAATTTCCTTTTTTACTTTAGCTGCAAATATTGGATTTACAAATCCACATTTAAAATAATATAAAATATTGGATGTTTCATGGCTCCACAATCTGTAGTTTTAAAGGAAAGGCGTTTCACCAAGCAGCTTTGTGAGAGTCGTGTTTAGTGACTTTTATCCATGCATAGCATTTTTTCAGGCAGGTATCACTAAAATCCCCCAAAATTCCAACTTGGTAGCCCAGGATAAACCCAGCAACTCAGCTTTACCTTCTCTCTTTGAATGGTTTGAGGGCTCACATCCCAAACACCTGAATATCATTAAATCTGCAGCTGCTGTGACTGTACCACTGTTGAATTTTTACTCTCTGGACCCAGAAACTTTCCCCTCCTCCTGAGAGAGAGCCTGGTGTGACCAGTGGCTCCACTGAGGTGGCTCAGAATGGCCCACACAGCCCAGGGTGCAAACAATACCTTCATTCCTCAGTGTAACTCCAGATTTCTATTAAGGTTAGGTCATCCCTGATAAAATATCCTGAGAAAAGAAATTGTGTTCCCCTGTAAAATTAAAAAATGTATATGAAAGTCATATAAGTTACACAGACCTCTGCAATTCTGGAAAAGAATTGCTTTGAAAGTACATATATCACTGCCTTCCCCAAAAAAACTACCAGTGCTCTTGGAGAATACCTGGGAGCAGTCCATAATACAGCAATAAATATTCATCAGGGCTTTGGTGGATGGGTTTGGAGGACTTCTAATTACCTCTAATTAGGCTTACAAAGCCTCCCTTGTGCACACTTAACTAGTTCAGACTTTTCTGGCTGCCAGTGCTTTCCTCCCCTGAAGGGCAGCTCTGGGCTCTGCTCACACCTGGCATTGTCACACTCAGCCTGGAGCAGGGATCCAGGGAAAGGAGGTGGGAAATTACAACAGGAGACTGACAGAAAGAAACTGTCCTGCTGGAGGTGCAGGGCCACTGCCAGATCTGGGAAATGCAGGGAAATCAAAGTTCTTCCCAGCAGCGAGGAGAGCGTGGCTGGCACCTTCTGGGCGCAGGGCACAGACTGAAAGCGTGGATGCTTGTGGAAATCATTGCCCTGCTTGGGACAACATCATATTTTCCCAGGAACTAAGAATCCCAGGAGTGATGCTGGCCACTGTTTGGTGTGTGAGTGGTGATTTGGTGGCAGCAGCAGCCCAGCTCCCTGGGAGATGCTGTCAGCCCAACTTTCCCAAGGGTCCCAACCTCATCCACACTCTGAAGGATGCCTGTAGCCAGCCAAGGGCCATCTCTAGCCTTGGCTGCCTTAAACACTCTGTGTCTTCATGGGAGATGGGGTATGAATTTAAATTTAAATTTCCAGTGCTTTAGTGTTTCCCTAAATGTAAATTTGTAGTGCTTTAGTGTTTCCCTAAATGTAGTATCTGAGGGGCAAGGAGAGCCTTGGCAGGGCTGGACAACGTGATGTGGGTAAAGGAAAAGGATGTGCAGCACTCTGAACTCCCACTTTGGGACCAGCACTGCTGACCCCCTTGGATTCCACCTACACAGACATCCTTGCAGGGACCATTTTGCAGGCATCCACTTGCCCATTTAATCAATTTTCATGCCTGACAGCTGGATTATTTGGGTAAAGATGTTTACATCTTGGATAATCACCAAGAAATTGAAGTGCTGAGGGGGGTGAACCATCCCCTCAAACGTTTGGGGAATTGCTTGTAATCAGCTGTTGCTATGACTCTGGACACATTTCCCTGTATCCTAGCAATGATTGTCTCTGACTGAAGCTTTGGCTGCTACATTTGGAATCCTGATGGAGATATTCTGACTGTCATCCCCTTGCCTGCGCTCGTGCCTTCTCTTTCACCACTGATCTCCTGCCCTGCTCCACAAAACTGCCTCAGGCAGCGTCATTCCATGCAACACAGCGATTTACAGCTTGCTGAAATGATTGGGATATTAGAATCACATCACTTCTGTATGGGACCTGACTGGATTTTCAATAAACCCTGGTGTGACCAGCGCTTACAAGTCACCGACCACAACAGAGAGGAGCCACTCCCTGCCTTCCAAACCACTGCCAGTGCATTCCCCCTCAGAAGCCTCATTGATTTTTGTCTGCATAATTTATACATTTGTGTTTTCCTTCTGTGACTAGAGGACCACAGAATGGCAGTGCATTAAAGCAAATATCCCTCAATGAAACACTTCCATGAATTCCAAAGCACCTTCACTCGCAGGAGGAAAAAGTAACAGATCCCAGCAATAAAAAAAGAATATTACTGTTGTGTGGGTTTTCAAGCCTAGAAAGTTTTCCACACTCCCAGCAATCAGCAAATCCCACAGGAGAGGAAGCCATTATTAGATGGGGCCAGAGGTTTGGCTTTCTCATCTTGTTTTCCCCTGTATTTCTGCAGCACAGTCACTGGCAGAGGCTGAATGCTGATCCTGGGGGAAGGGCTGAGGTTCAGGGCTGCCAGGCCTTGGGGTTACACCACAGGGCTTGTGAGGTCTCACCAACAGCCTCAGCCACTGAAGGTAAATAAACATCTGACAGTCTGGTTTTTTCCCTTCTTGTAAAAAATCTTAGTAAAATCTTCATAAAAAATCACAGTCAGGAGGTGAAATGTGTGGTCTCTGTAGGACGGGGGTAATAAGGATTGCAGAGAACTCATACACACGTTTAATCCTATGATTTTAAAGAAAAACTCCTGCTCTTTGGACTATGACTCATGTTTGTGGGCGCTTTTTTATGTTAAGTGGTCATCACTTTCTTCCTTGCACAAAGCAAGGCTCAGCTCAATGATTTGAGTCTTCATTAAGGACTGAGATGAGAAATCTCTCTTCATCAGAAAAGAGATGCCCCACAGGAGCCTCTTCTGTTGCAGGTGTTTAAATACATGGAGCAAAATGTCTCTTCAGCCCTGCAGCACAGCCTTTGTATTTGCTATTGTAGTTGATTGATTTTTCACTCTGTGCTGTGTGGAGCTGTCTGTCTGATTTCCATTTAAAAACTCCATTGCTCAAGGAATTTATGGGTTATAGGACCTGTTGTATGTTATATGACACATACCCTAAGCCACAGGATCAAACTCAACTGCTGCCACATAGGAACAGCTCTTTATCCACCAAAATTTTCATCCAACAAAATGGACATAATCAGTGATTTCAGTGTTGTCCTGTTCCAAGAGCCTGGCTTGATTCCCCTGCCAGTAACAGGATCATGACTGAGAATATTTGAGGATTGCAAATATTCTATTACAAGCACTTTCTGGATAGGCAGAGTGAATAATTTTTCCATGCCCATCTTTTCTTCCTTTACAGAAATTTAACTTCTTGCTGCAACCCACAAATTAGTCAGCTCCTCTCTGGCTGCAGTAAAATGCTTTCATCAGTTTTACAAGAAAGATAATGTTACCACAAGCCTTGCTACTAAAAGGGGGTTTTGTTATTTGCTGCTCATTTATCCACACCTGGTTTTGTGTGAAATAGTCAGGGGAGTCCTTTTTCATTTCTCTCCTAGTCTGTAATGGCAAAATTTGAAAGAACAGATAACTTTTTTACTCCTTGTGGTCTGGATAGTCCTGAGGACTTCAAGGAAAGTAAGTGGAGGCATGTTGTAGTTTTGGAGACGGGTTACAAAAAGAAATATCCCAGTGTCCATGTCTCCAAACTTCTATCCCCAGGTCATTCTCCAGAGTTTGGTTGTGTTTCCATCCTCACAGGTGAAAGGAGGTGGTGGATCTTGTTCTTTGGGTGAACCTCGGGTGTGAGCACTCCCTTGGGAGTCTCAAACCTGTGGAGCAGGAGATTGCTCAAACCAAGAGTTGTGCTCCCCAAGGGAAGGAGCCATTTGATTTCTAAACCCAAAGTCCAGAGAATGGGTTTTATTCCTCCAAGTCCCATTCAGAGCTGAATGTGTGATCTGAAACCTGTTTCCAGTTGGAAACATGCTACAGGAGATCAAAAGAAGAATATTTCAACCCCTCAGAGAATAAACCTTTATGTGTATTGCTCAGTGTAGAAAATGTCTTCTTCCTGTTGAACAGTGAAATAAAAATGACATGACTGTTTCCATTTGCCAAGAGCATTTTCATCCTGAGCCAGCCCAAAGGCACAACTTGGTATTTTCAAGTGTCAATCAAAGATGCTTTTCCTTCAGCTGGTGCAGGGTCCAACAATGGGCCATATGGGACACCAGTCTGTGCCAAAAGGAGAAGAATAGAATCAGGAATAAAATATGTCAAAGTATCTTCATGCTAATTCCAAGCTCTACACTCATCATGAATGGGAGTTGCTGCAGTTGTGCCAGCCCAATCATCTAGATTGGCAAAATTAGAAGCAGCCCAGGTATAAATATCCCTGAACTTTTGGATGTTTAGAGTGGCAGGATGAGGCCTAAAGACGTCGTGATAAATTGTTTTTGTAGAAAACTGCAAAAAATAACCGAGTTCCTGAATAGCATGAGACTGCTGTGGTTTTCTGACAATACTTTGGTGGGCACAGTCCAGATTTCCAAAGATATCCAGGCACTTGAAATCAAGTGTTCCTGTACTCTGACTGAGCAGTGAGTGATGCTGTCCATAACTGCTGTGCAAATACAAGTGCTGTACGTGGGTCTGAAGTGAAGACCAGTGTGGTGTTAACGTGCAGGACAAGAAGCTGGAATTTTAAAGGCACAATATTTTGGGGGAAATCAGTGGGAAATGGGTGCCTTTTGGAAAACCTTCCTCCTTAATCACCAACACTCCTGTGATCCAGAAAATTGTGGGAGTAACAGATGGCTGATGTTTCTTTTTGTGTGGGCCAGGCAGCAGGAAAATAATAGCAGCCTGTGTCTTAATGAGCAAAGAGAAGATGTGAGCCTGAAGGTACCAGAAATGTGGGAGGAGGGTGCAGATAAATCAGGCTCTACCTTCCTGGTTATCCAAAGACTTTCTCATCTGTTGCACATGTGGAGGGGTAAGGATCTTTGTCCCTAATGCAGATTTAGGGCATCTTTATCTGGAGCTCTTAGATTGTCCCCTCCTCACCTTCCCAGGTGCACACTGGGGAGAGGCAGCACCTCCAGCATGTAACAGTATGGTGAATGTGGTCACAGCTTCTCTGCAGCCATAAAAGATGATTCTCTGAACCCTCTTTATTATTATTTTTTTTAAATTTGAACACAGACTTTATAGTATGTACCAAAGTTATCTCAACTGCCTTGATCTTACCTAAACTACAAGACAGGATGGTAGCATCTCAGCAACTCCCAGTTCCAAAAATTTCTTAAAAAAAACCCTGCCTTTCCTTTCCTGTTTGTGCAGCACTTATGAAGATTCACATCCTAAGACTGTCTGTGAGCTGTATATGAATGAATCCTGTAAATAAAGAAATTTATGGAGAAATACGAAGCTGGAAAAGAACTGCCACTACAACAGCTAGTGCAGGAAGCTTTTGGACAGTGCTTAAGGAAGTCTGAACATGAGGCTTTTTTTTCATCCTCACTCTTTCTAAATTAAGAAAGAAAACAAATGCTTTTGAACTCTGGAAACCAGAAATCAGAGTTTCAGGGTTGCTTCCAAAGCTGTGGGAAATCTGCCCTTATTTCCCACACAAGCAAGGCAGGACCCTGGTGCCAATGAGTGTGAGCCAGTTACTACTCAACTATAATTGAGATTTAAGAGCTATCATTTCCTATTGGTTAACCAAGGAAATATTTATGGCCAAAGCTTTGTGCCAAGCACAATATTTATGACCAAGTTTTTACCACTGGCTGCATTTTTTTAATTCTGATTTTTGCACAGAGGACACAGATCACATTCATACTGATGTGGACTTGAAAGCAAGGGCTGAAGTCATAAAGGCAGAGCCTAGAGTAGGGTCTGTCCCTGGCAAAGCTCATCCTTGCCTTGGTGAGGGCACTCGAGGCATTTCAGGCTCAGATCTCTCTGCTCTTCATGCCTGGATAAAATATCCTGTGTTCAGGGAGCTGAGGCCTGGCATGGGAGTTGTTCTAGGTCATGTCTTGATGCAGTGGCATCAAGAGCTTCAAATGAGGGCACATCCTGAGCTCCACTGATGCAGACAGGGCTGGCTGGAGAAGCTCCCAGCTCCTGCTCTCCAGATGGGTGGGCAGGTCCTGCCCCTGACCTTCATAGCCTGGGGTGTTCAGCAGGTTTGTGATATTTCCCATCATCAGGCCAGGAGCTCAGGGGAGGTTGTAACTTACTCGGTCACCTTGTCCAGCTAATTACACCCTGTTCTCATCAGTCCTGGCTTTGCCTGCAGCCTGCAGCACCCTCAGACAGGTTTGCACTGGTTGGGAAGTTGTGATCTGTAGCTGGAGCTGATCAGGGAGAGGAAAGGATTTGTCAATCACTCAGCTCCAGATTTCTTCAGTGAGTAAATTGGGCAGTGTTTGCCCTCTGGTGAGGAAGGACAAGAGCCTAATTTAGATCTACAAAGCTGAGCAGTGAAACCAAAGCCATCCTTGGAGAACAAACTTGTCTGGAGAAACATGCTTCAGTTCTCTAATTTAAAAATCCATCTTTGTTGATCTTAAGAGAAGTGAAAGCTGCCTCCTTGCTCTTTATGGGCTCTTTACAATGGAGCCTGGCATTTACAAATAAGATGTAGAGGTTCATCTGATCTGTAACATGAGCCCTTTAATAGTTGTAGAGCTGGAAGTCTTAATGAGGCCATGACTTTCTGCTTCGCTTCATTTCCTCTGTCAATGCTTGGCTCACTTTGTTTGTTGCTTTGTTTAAGCACAGCCAGAACCACAAATCCTTCTGTTGCTTCATTAATAAAGAGCCTTATTCAGAAATTCCCAGGATACGTCTGAGTGAGCAACAGGAAGAGGAGAAATCCAGAGAGGAAGAAATGTGTGGATTATTGCGTTTTGTTGGCATGATGAGTCACTGGTCAGAGAAAAAGAGAATCAACGTGTGGCTGTGTAGGACAGAGGTAAGAACAAGTCTGGAGACAGAAGGGATGAGAGAATTCTCCCTGCTCTCCATCAGCACAGGCTGTTCAGAGGTGAATACAACTGGATTCTCCCCTGGAGCTTCGTTATGGAGTTAATCCTGCAAGGTACTGAGCTCCCTTAGATCCCAGCCCAGCAGTGCATGAGAATTCCAAGGCAACACAAAAGGTTAATGCATCAGGGCTCTTGTGCTTGGATTCAAATCCTAATGAGCACGCAGGGAGGAGGGGGAGATGCTGCATTAGCCACACTGCCCTGCTGTGGAGTGTGTGCATCCTCTGCTCCCAGCCCCACCGAGCATCTCCTCATGGCTGGAGCTGTGGGGCTGCCCTGGCTCAGCCCTGGGGGGCCCTGGGGGGACCCAGTGTGCCTGGGGTGTCCCAGGTACCCAGGGCTGGGCTGCCAGGGGTCTGCTCACTGCATGCACATGGAGAGGGACGCTGCCCTGGAGGGGAATGGCGTGGGTGATGCAGCTCTGGAGCACCTCAGACATGTGGGCACAGCTGGGTTCTCCCTAGGGGTGAGGTTTAGTGAAGCCATGGCAGTGCCTTTGTCTGCAGGGCCTGGGCACTGCCATGAGGGTGCTCCAGGAAATAGTAAGAGGATATGGTAGAATTCTGTAGAAACACTTCTGCTCCACAGCCAACGTCCAAGAAGATGAGAAGCCTGGGCTCCATAATTATATCAGCTGCTTTAGAAATAATCATTGCTATGTTTACATGCAGCATCTCTCCCTCTTCTCTGTGTGCTCATTAGGATTTGAATCATTTTACATTCCTACACTGTTGTTCTACTGTTGTTCTCACTCCCATGCAGGTGTCTCAGCTCCCCTGCATGGCCACAACTCTCCTACACAGTAAAAATCTTTTATTTAGTCAAAAATTACTTTCAAAGTCTTCTGTCACTTCAGAAGCAAACTGAAATGAATAAATCAGAGTCACTCTGGAGAGGCCAGCAGTACCTCGCAGGTTTCCCCAGAGGCAGATGGAGCCTGCTCTGCTCAGAAGCAGCCCTGCACATCCCTCTGCTCTGCTCGTTCCAGTGCACATGGCACTGAAAGGAGATCTCTCCCCTTTCACTCTTGGTTTTCTTCCTCCTGCTTTTGCTCCACCTGAAGCCTCTGTTGGTGACAAAGCATTTAGGAACAGGAGAGGGAAATCTTTATCACAGGAACAGAGGCAAGGAAAAAAAATTTCGGTTCCCTTTGAATGCAAAGATGGTGCTTCTCAAGCATTCCATTAACCCACACCGTCCCCTGAGCCAGGCCCAAATGGGGAATGGGTAAGGAGATATTATCATTATTGTGTCTCACTTCTGTGGATTTAAACATCCAGACGACATTTTACAGAATAAACAGAGGTCAAGGGCTTGCCCTGGAGAGCTGGCTGTGACATCCAAGACACCATCATGGAGAGAGAGAGGAAATTCAAAGGAAATGTGCAGTCCTAGGATTCCCTGGCAGTGCAGCTGCTTCTGCCTCCTTGAGCAGCTGAGTTTTTTCACTATTAAATGAGTGATGGCAGGAGAGGGGGCTCAGGCACAGTTTATGTGCAGGCACCCACCTCCCAGGGACCTTCAAGCTCCTTCTGCCACTATCTTTTACAGAAAAAAATTATTTGAGAAAGGGTTAAAGTAGACAAGAGATTTACAGGAGTGCAGAACACAAGAAGGCACAGTCAAGACTTACCAGATCCCTGCAAAATCATGGAATTCCACTAAATGGATGAAAACTGAGCTTGTTACTGGCTTACCCTTTTTCCAAGGACAAGTCTGAGACTTGTTCCATTTCACTGGAAGCCTTGGGGAAACACTGCCTTGTTTCTGTTTTCCTCAGTCTACAGCCTTCAATAGCTGGGATGTTTGAATCAGTATTCGTGAACATCTGGATCACCCAAATTATGCACTTCTTTTTCAGACAAAGAAAGATAATAATAATGAGGAGGCTCAGAGCTGGGTCCCTGGAATTCAGGCTGGAGTCACAGCTTTCTACCACAATAAAAAAAAAAAAAATCATTAAAACCCTTAAATGGCATCTTTTGTTCCAGTCAGAGTCCCTTGCACATGTACCAGTGGAAGTCATCGCCTTCCAAACACACACAGGAGCTGATGGAAATTTTGTTATGGCCCAATGATGCAGAAAGAAACTGGCAGTGAGATTTAACAAGGTCACTTCAAGGCACAGAAACCTCTGTAAAATATGCTCGTTCCCCACATGGCCAGCAAGGTGAGGGATAAATGTTTCACTCACAGAAAACAGAGATTTACGATTAATTTCCAAAAGAAGGAAATCCTTTTTTAATCAAAATAATTTATAGGGTTAATCTAAAGGCAGTGTTTGCTCGCCAGCACGGAAAGCCAGGCGAGGTGAAGATGGATGGGGTTTGTCCATGGGATTTGAATCAGCCCTGCACAGGAGGGCCTGTAGCCAAGGATACCTGTGTTATTTATGGCCAGGGCTCTCAAAAGGGAGTAGTTGATCTTGCATCCCTTGGGTTTGGTTGCTCAGTGTGTGACCCGTGCAGAGCACCAGCCTCCCTGAGAAATGGCCTTTAGAAATCCTATTCCACACTCTTTATTTGTTGTGGCTGGTGCTGGTGGCTGGATGCAGGTGGGCACAAACCTGGGATAAACCCATTTGATGCTGCTGGGTCAGAACTGAGCAGGGCTGGACGTAACAAGGAGTACAAGAACCTGCTGACTTCAGATTCCACAGAGAAAAGGGGTTTACAGAAATGCTGGGAGTTTATTTCCAGGTGTTTTTGGGAATGTGTGGCCACAGTAGGTGACAGAGTGATGCTGTTTTAACCCTGCTGAGGAGGGACGTCCCCTCTGCTCCCCTATTGCTGGAGGTGCTCAGAGCTGCACAGGACCTGGCTCTCAGGATGTATCCCACACTTCAGCTCCGAGTTAATTTCGTCTCACATCTGCTGCTTATCAAATTAATGCTGGATGGTTCCCTGGAAGGAGAACTATAGATTGTTATAGCATATCACAGGTGCTCAGGGGCTGCAGTGAGGGTCAGGACTCCGAAAGCAAAGCAGGTAACTGTACAGGAATCCATAAAGTGAGAAAATAATGTGGTTTGTCACTGGAAAGGCTGACAATTATTGAGGAAGAGATGAGATAGGAAAAACAAGACAAGTCGAGTTTGGTGCCACACTGATGTTATTTATAATCTCACTACAGACCTAATTTCTCTTGTGACTTTAATCCTCCCCATTTGCAGCGAGCAATCTATTATATTGGAAGATATTTGAGATGCTTTGGGAGTAGGGAAATTATTATACATAAAATATGTAGCTAATATTATTAGAACAGACTTTGATTAATTTTGCAGCTGGCAACATTACCCCTGCCTGAAAATTAAATCCATTTGATATCCGTGTGGAAGTAATTGTGTTAATATCCAAGCTGGTTTTAAAATGAAACGGGGAGAGCTCCACTCCCTGTCTCCCATGCAGGGAATCAGGGATGTGGGGTGAAGGGCTGGAGTGATAATTCCTTGCTAACACAAGGAGTTATCCTTTCCTCCACAAAATTTGCAGGACTTCAAGAGAGTTTTTTGTGATGTATTTCAGGTACATTCAAGCATATAGAGAAATTCAAGTGACCTTGTCTCGGTCTCTCCCTTGGTTTGCAATATTGCCTGTGGGCAGGAATTAATATTTGTATTTGTCCTACGTGTTTGTACAGCACCAAGCGCAGCAGAGCCCTCTTCTCATGGGCAGGTTCATCACCCCAGTAATTATTGACAGCAAAGATATGTGCCCAAGCCAGAAATATCTCAGTCTAATTACACTGGAGTGATTTTGAAAAGCAGTTGGACGAGATTAAAGAGACAGCTTTCGTTAATTAAGAACTGTTTGGGCTTCTGGTGCTATAAAGATCCCAGCTGGCCCCATATCCACCTCTGGCTGCAGCTGGGCTCTGGATCTCCCCCTTTATTTCTCCTGCAAAAGTTTTCCTCCCTGCAGCCTGTTTGCTGGAGCGCAGGGACTCTCTCCTCCTCCTCTTCCTCCTCCTCCTCCTAAGCAGGAGGTGGGCAGGTCTGACTACATTAAATATACAAACACGCTGTGCTCACGCTCTGCTCCAGAGGCATCATCGCTGGCCCGTCAGCAGCAAAATCCGAGCAAAGGCTGCCCCGAGGGCTGGGGGAAGGCTGAAAGCAGCTGCACAGCAACAGCAGCAGCAAATAAACCACCAGCCCAAGAGCCCCGTAGGAAAGGGGAGAGGAGCAGCAGGCGAGCCCAGGGATGCTGGGCACCCCAGGCTCTTACAGGAGCTCTCTGCAGCCCTTGCACATCAGTTGTGAGTGAGCATACGAGCAGCAGCGTCCCAGGAAAGAGCATCTTTCGAGGAGAAAGAGCTGGAAATCACTCAGAAGAGAGAAGGAAACAAAGCACCAGCTGCTATCCCTTCCCAGAGGGAGAGAGAGCGAAAGGAGTTTAGGGGAATGAATCTGGAGGATCCCGAGACTCAGAGTGAAAAAGTTGCCCTGACGGGAGACTCTGCACACTAAAGCTCTGCTCCACCATGGGATTTCTCACGCCTAAGGGAAACCTCCTCCTCCTGCTGTGTGCCAGCATTTTCCCCGGTAAGTTTGAGAAAGCTCTTCTCCCCCTGCTCTGCTCTTTAGTTCTTTTCTCCCTTATCCCTCTCAAAGGCACACGGCAGACACCAGCCCCTGTCAACAAGGAATTTCCCTGACTCCTCCACCCTTCTGCCCCATCATTTCTGGTTCCATGGACACCAACTTCTGCTGAGCAGTGCTTTGCCTTTATTTTCTGCTCCTTGTCTGATTTGATGGAGAAAGGGTTAAAGCCATGGTGGGAAGGGGACAGGAGGGGGAATCCAGATGGGGGCTCAGCATCCTGCTTCTTGCCTGGGCTTTTCTTCCCTGGGTAACGTGTGTTAATGTGTCTCGGGGCTACAGCTCCGGCTGGGGAGAGCACAGCCAGCGCTCAGCTAATGCTTCCCTTTGTATAATCCAGGGCAGCTAAAGACTAAGTAGAAGCCATATTCCACGAGGGACGTGGGGAGAGCCCCCGGCTCCCTCTCCCCTCTGTCTGGAGCAGCCCCCACAGGAGCGCAGCTCCCCCGACAGCCCCTGGATCAAACGTGGCTTTAATTTTAATAACAGCCAGGCACCTCTGAGAGCTCCTGGAACCTATGTGCAGGGTCAGGGCTGCTCCTTGCAGCCTCCAACTTTTAAAGTTATGTCTGAGCAAAACTGGGGTCTTGTTATCCAACCTGTGCTCTCCAGCATCCTCTTCCTTCCCCCATTGTTTTTGTGAAATACCCACTTAGAAGGCTAAATAGATGAATTTCAATCTGCCTTTTTTTTTTCCCCCTGATGCATTTAATGCCAGTTTTTGTGTGAAAATCTGATCCAAAATCCCCATCTCCCAGGAGGATGCTGCTTTTTCCTTTTTTGGCTTGCCCTTCTAGCATCTCTCTTCCCTGCTTTCAGACTCAAGCACTACAAACTTGCCACAGAGTGGCCATAAAAACTAGACCAGATTCAGGGAGTAATGGCTCATGTAGTGTTTTCTAAATTGTATTACTGGTGCTGCCACTTTATTCAGACCAATCCTGCTCTGTAATAGTGGGGGAATAGAGTGAGGAATCCCTGGCAATGCCAGGGATAGAAGGGAGGCAAATTACCTGAGAAGCATCACCCTCCCGTGCGTCCCCACATGCTCATCGCTGGGCTTTGCTGGAGTTTCCCTCTGGAAAAGGCTCCAGATGTGCCAGTTCTTGGACCTGCAGGTGTTCCATTCCTTCCCCACAGCCTTTGGCCACGTGGAGACCCGAGCCCACGCCGAGGAGCGACTCCTGAAGAAACTCTTCTCTGGTTATAACAAGTGGTCGCGTCCCGTGGCCAACATCTCGGACGTGGTCCTGGTGCGCTTTGGCCTGTCCATTGCCCAGCTCATCGATGTGGTAAGTGCAACAAAGGCCAGGATTAGCCAGCTTGGGGCCCAGGGAGAGGCTTCTGGTGCGTGTGGGCTTTACTGGCTGATGCAGGGTTGGGTTGGGAAGACTCTGCCCTCAGCAGAGAAGAGTGATCATGGAGACAGACCTGGTGGAACACAGGGTGACTCATGTGAGTAGCTGGTCATCAAAGTGGGACCTTTATTCTTCATTTACTACAGGCAAAATCCAAAATTCCCTATCTATGCCCATGGGACTGATGAGAGCAGGGCAGTAGAGCCACTGGCATAAATGCCAGAGAATTCTGGCAAAGGAATCAATCAAATATCTAATTTGGAATTTGAGCCATGATCATGAACACTAATTTACACAAGCTAAGAGGGACAGAGCTTTGTGCACCTTGGGAAGAGAGATTGCCTGAAGAGATTTTTGCAAGTTAAAGTTTTAAGGGTTTTTAGCTATTCTGGCAGATATTGACAAGAAAATTCTTTCTGAGTGTTTTCTCAGATAGAAGTCACATGTGTGCAAACTGCATATGCCCAGTACAAAGCAGAGTGCTCTGCACGCAGACTGATGTGCACTGGAATGGTATTTATGGGATTATTCTGGCACAGTATGTTGGGGTCAAGTGTTGGACAAAGGAGGTCCCTGCAGGGCTGCAGGTGTTAGACACACTCACAGGCTTTAGAGCTTGTGCAGACCTTGCTCCTGCATTTTTCTCCTTCCTGTCCCTATCTGCATGTGGCACTTCCCAGGACAGCATGTCCATGCAGCTGCACATTCCTTGAGCAGGTACAGGGCTGGCTGTCATAGAAGAGTTTGGGTTGGAAGGGACCTTTAAAGGCCATCTCTTGAAAAACCTCTTATTTTTCAGAAGAGGGGACTCCCTGTCACTTTTTACTGCAGTCACGTGGCAGAGTGAAAGGGGTGATTATGTCCCAGCCCTGGAAGTGTTCAAGGCCAGGTTGGATGAGGCTTTGATCAGCCTGGTTTAGTGGAAGGTGTTGGAGGGAGTTGGAACCGGATGAGCTTTAAAGCCTCTTCCAACACAAACCATTCTGGGATTTCCATGATAATGGAAAGAATAATGCAACTTAAAGGCATTACTGGTGTGGGAAAATTATAACAGATTACTCTCCACACAATTTATATATTGAAATCAGAGTTTTGAGGAGAAAAGAAAACAGCTGAGATGGTTCAGGAGGTGGGGAATCAAAGACACCAGTTGCTGGAGAGTCTCATCTCGTGCAGAAGCCATGAACTCCCAGCTTTGCAGCACAGAAAAGGTCTCCCATTCCCCTCCTCACTTTTACGTCAGCCTGAGGGATCCAGGGCTGTTTGCAGTTGCTAATGTTGAAGTTGCATGGCTGTCATCTGAATAATTGATAAGACTAAAGATGAGACATTAGTGGGTGTGGAGGCATGAGAGAGACTTTCCATTATGCAGCTGCTGAATCGTGGAAGAGGGGGGATCAATACACCTGCTCTGCAGTGCTTTCCCAGTTTACTTAAAAGAATTAATCTTAAAACCATGTCAGTGGTTAGAAGTGCAGCTCGCAGGCAGAGCTGTGCCAGGACCTGTGGGCAAGGCTGGAGGAGAGCTCTCGCCCCTCCTGCCCCAGTCTGGGACTGGTGACACTCCTGCCACCACTGTGGCTCTTCAGCTCCTCTCCCCCTTCCCAGCAGTGACAGTTTTTGTGCAAACCCTGCTGCAAGTGTTAGACCCAACGCTCAGCTCCCAACAACAAGGAGTCTGAGAGGGAAATCAGAGCTGCATTCAAGCCCCAGCTCCTGCTGACAAAAGCTGGGGGAAGTGGAACAGAAATCAATGGGGAACTCGACATTCCTGCATGTCCTTACCTCACCCTGGAGTGCTGAGGATTTTCTGAGCCCAGAAATAAGGGGGGAGGGATCATGAATATGTCCAGGAGCAGCCACCAAGAGACACACTAGGAATCTTATGCCTGTGTGTCTGCAGGACGTACTGTGCTCACCTTGAGAGAAGGGGCCAGGGAGTGCAAGACCCCCAAGGCTGTGGAGTCACCTCTGTTCTCTGGGCTGGCTCCATGAGGAGCATCCAGCTGTGCCAGCTGAGCAGGAACTCGTTCATTAGCACAGAAACCCCTCTGAGATAATCCCATGGGACTGGAGCTGTGCTTCCCTCAGGACAGCGGCACGGCAGAGCCTCAGGTGTGGTGGTGGGCAGGAACTTCCACAAAGGGTGGTTCCAGGGAGGAGAATTCCAGTAAAGGGCAGCACCTGCTACACTGGGATGCCCAGTGCAGGGGGCTGTGGTGGAGACCCTCAGGTGCTTGAATTGTGAAGCAGTAAGGGAAGCAGGTTCTCAAGGATCAGTCCAGGTCATGTTCACCTCCCATGGGCACCCAAGGAAGCAGCTGGATATTTTCTCTCCCTTTGTTTCTCACTGGAGGGTTTCTGCATTCCTCCTTCCTCCATGTGCTTCTGGTCCCTAAGCCCAGAGGAGAGAATCTCTGATCAGGTTTTACATCTGGTGCCACAACAGCGACGAGTAGGCTCAGGGAGGAGGAGGAGGCAGAGCTCCCCCCAAACCTCCTGGGTTTTAATGCTCACAATCAATCTTGACCTGCCACAAGAGCAAGGTTAATGATGAGCAGTTTGCTGTCAAATGAGCCCTGCCAACACAGCTGGGTTTGATGCCAACCAAGGCAAGAGAGAAAAAAGAACCACACAAATAAACCCTGAGCTGTGGTGGGACTCTTCAGTCAGACCAGCACCAGGCTCTGCCCCACATAATTCATCTGAGTTACTCACAGAGGGCACAAAAGGCAAGCAGCAAACAGTAATTAACTCTACTGCAGTGCTGCCAGCATTGTGTCTGCCTGACATTATTTAAATATATGTGTATATATATACAGTCCTACCTTTCCATACCATTTGTGCATAGAGCTGGGAAAAATTCTACCCATTGATGGAAATACACCAGGCTGCCCAAGAGCTCTGTGTCAGCTGAGCAGCTTGGGTTTATTCAGAAAACCTAATCCATAGTGCCACAAGTTTATGTATTTGGTGGAAGGAGAAATGCTGCTGAGCTTCTTGTTTCCAGAACTGTGTCCATGGATAATGTTTCACAGGAGAACACCCTTGCAGATGGAGCTGAGCACTGGAATCCACCACACGTGAGTGAGTGAGGGTTTATATATTCATCACTCCCTTCCTTCAGTGCTCAGGTCAAAGGCAGGCTGGGCAGCTTTTTCCTCTACCTGGTATCATCATCCCAGGCTGAATCCATCAGCACTGAAGAAAATCCCAATAAATTCCAGTCCATCTGCTCACAGGATTGCTTAGGTGCAGGCTCAGCTGTTCAGTGGTATCAGACAGCTGTGCCCTGTCCCATGTCAAATGACAGAAACATCTGCTTTTTATTTCCAAGATGGAACTTAGATTTATTGCAGAGGTGATTTGTGATTACATAAATGAAATACAATTAAGAGAAATTAAGAGGGTTCTTTGGGCTGCTTATTTTCTACTCCTGTAACCAGTATCTGATCTTGTATTTCAGGATGAGAAAAATCAAATGATGACCACGAATGTGTGGGTGAAGCAGGTGGGTGCCCCCAAATACATGTTTTTCCATGTTCCTTTTCAATTTTTTATGCTGAACTTTCCCAGGTTTGTAACCACCTCATTTTTGGCAGGAGTGGCATGACTACAAGCTGCGCTGGGACCCCCAGGAATACGAAAATGTCACTTCCATCCGAATCCCCTCGGAGCTCATCTGGAGGCCAGACATTGTCCTTTACAACAAGTGAGTGTGAGCACTGTGGCCAGAGGCCAAACCCATCCTTGCAAATTTTCTCTGTTCATGGGGTTAAAATGCTTCCTGCAATTATTCCTCTTCATTTGGTTCTCTGTGGTTGGATTTCATGTAGATTCTATAAAATCTGTCCCAGACATGCCTTAAATGACATAACTGACGTTCTTCACAAGGGCTTTGCTCTCCTAATGATCCTTCCTCTGAGCAGCCAGTTTTGTTGGGGAATGCCAGGTATTGTTTCCTCTTCACATGTCAGACACACAATTAAGCTGGATTTGAGCTTTCAGTCCCATTTAATTTCATTTCACCCAGGAGTTCTCCCCTAATTCATCACCATCAAGTGGAAAAGCCAGTTATTGAGGATGGGCTTAAATAAGGAAGATATGCTGAATCATGTCAGGCTTGTGCATCTACAAGCAGAGGTTTCAGGTCGGCTAAATACCATTCTGAAATGGTTCCTAAACAGGTATTTGTTCCTCATCCCAGTTTCTTGGAATCTGCCTCTTGTATGGACAATTCTAGGAAGCAGGCTGTGGTTTTCTTTCTTTCCTTTGCAGCCTGTTGATATTCTTAGAAATGCTGCCCACGTGCCAAGGCTGTTTTCTCCCTGGAGCCCCACCACAGCTCTCCAGTCTCCCAGGATGTCAGATATCCCAGTCTCCCACTCCAGCACAGGCCCCAGAGAAAACACTTGCTGCAGGCATCAAAGAAAAGCATCTTTGCATGTGGCTGGCACTCAGAGAAAACCCTCACAGCACCACCCAGACTCGGTTTTAATAAACAGTCGCCTGGTTCTAGCTTTATATGATTTTTCTTCTGTTTAAAAACCAAAATAAATGACTGAAGCTGGAATCTGCCCAGGGGAATCTGAGCTTTGGAGACTACAGGGGCTGTTATCTTTCCCATTAGCTCATTTCTGATCCTCAGTGGCGTGGAGTGATTGCAAACCTCTTGGAAATCACTGCATCCTCACTGAGCACCTTTCAGAGATTAGCCCAATGGAAATGACTCATCCAGAGGCACTTGGACCTTCCTGCCCTGCAGGGACACACTCTGAGCATGAGTATTGCATTGCAAGTGCCTCACTTGGCAGCCAAGAAGGGTGTTCAGCGCTTCCACTGGAAAAAACACAATGCCCTTGTCATTGTCATTCTTTAATTAATGACAATGGCAAGGATAATTATTTTTGGAGCTCCTGATGGTTGTTGTGGTGGGCCCTGGTGCCAAAGGAAGTGGCGTGGCACAAATCCCCACGCGATGTTTGTGCGTCAAACCTTCCTTCTGCTGGAGCTGCCGGCACGTCAGGACCTGATGGGTCACCTCTGCTTCCTCTCCTTCACTCAGCATGGTTGAAGAGGATGGTCCATGCAAGGAGGGGCTCGGTAATGAAGAATCACAGGGTGACAGAATGGTTTGGGATGAACAGGATCCTAAAAACGATCTCATTCCACCCCCCTGCCTTGGGCAGGGACACCTTCCACTAGACCAGGGTGCTCAGAGCCCTGCCCAAACTTGCTTTGAGCACTTCCAGGGATGGGGAAGCCTCCAGGAGACCTTGGTATACTTTAGTTATCTGGAAATTTTGTAATTTCACTCTGAAGACATCACTCAGAGATCCAGGGACATCCAGAACTCGAGCTGGGCAACCTTTTGCCACTGCCCCTCACATGCTCTGCCCTTCTGCCCTGTTGTAGTTCACTCTTACTGTCACTGGAGTCTCTGCAGGGACTCCAGGGCTCTGATCTCCTGGCCACAGCAGCTACTCCAGAATGTCCTTCCCATCCTCTTCTGGGCTTAGAGTCTTTTAGTTCTTCTGCAGTAGCAAATCTGATTGTCCTGGGACCTGCTCATACAGGGAGAATTCATGCCCCAGCTCCCCAGATCCAGGCTGCTTCCCTCCCTTGATCCATACTTAGCATTAATAATCATGCATTTTTCTGTAGGTTGTCATGAGTCTATCATGCATTTTTAATTGGTTACTTTATCTATGAATTAAACATGGATGTAGGACAGGCACCAGACATTAGTGGTTTTCCATTAATTCCCTATGTCTTCACAGCTATATTTCCCTGTGCTCTTATGCAAATTGTTTTCCTCCCTGAGATGTATTTCTGTCCCCCTAACTCCCTACCAAACACACCTTGGGCTGCAGTCGATATCTTCATCAGGTTTCACATTTTTTAGGGGTTGCAGGGCAAATGCAAGGGGGCACCGAAGTGAGGCTCTTCTCCATGGTATTTCTCCAACAAACATTCCCAGCCAGGGCTTCTCCTGGTGGACATCTCAGCTGGAGGAGGCAGTGATTAGTCATGGTGATGTTAACAAGGAGCCCATCTCACAATTTACAAATATATCAATTCAGTTTAGAGGGGGTTTAACATAGCTGCACATAATTCTGGTTCTCTAAAAGCAAGGGAATGTGCAAAGAAACCTTGGTGGAAGAGAGTGAGAGGCCACACTGATCTTTTGCTCTCTTCAGAGCTTTTAGTGTGAGCTAAATATTGCTTATCACATTCTCTGGCAGAAATATGGTGTTTCTGTTTGGGATGGAATTTTTTAGAAAAGGTGATACAAATACTCCTTCTGTTTTCATCTTGGATTATGTACAGAAATGGTAAAATTTCAATTGATTTCAGATTTACGTCTTTAAGGAAACCTAACTCTTTGTTGTGAGGTTACTCTCATATCTTGGCTCATTATTGTAAAAACCATTCAGTTTACCCACTCTAGAGACCCAAATTAAATCAGTAAATTCAGCTGGTTTGGCCTAGAGAGTAAATGTAGTTGTCAACATTCATAAGGAATCTAAAACCAAATTAATATCCTACAGGGAAATTATTAGGCTGTTGAATTTTCCGGCTTGATGATATAAATTCTGAGACTCTGCAAATAGTTTCTACTGGATGTGACACAACATATGTATAACAGAGGAATATGAGTTCATAGTGAAGTGACAAAGCCTCCTCTTTGCCAAGAAACCAGGCTATTCCTTATCTGAGGTTGTAAAGGCTCTTCAGGCACCACCAAATCATTTCTAAATGAATTATCTAATCCTCTGCATTGATTTGTTTTTCCATTCATGAATGGCTTGGAAGCACATTTTAGTTTGTCTTTGTATATTTGAAGTATAAAAAAAATTAAATTTTTTTTCTCTAATGAGGGAATAATTTTTTTTTTGTTTGTGGTGGGGGTTTTTTTGTGGTTTTTTGTTTTGTTTTTTTTTTTGCTTCTCCACCAATGTGTTGAGTCACTTGTTCAACATAGGAGGTCCAGAGGAGAAACCTCTGAAAGGACATGTTTACATCCAGGTGTTCCAGCTGCTAAATGTTGCCCAGGGCAATCCAAACCCATGTACTTGAGCCTAATGCATGGGCAGGGAATTTGAAATGGACTGGTTTTCAACTGGACAATAATGGTAGTATGACAGCAGTTGTCTCCTCCAGCCTGGCATTCGTAAAACCTGGGAAGAAGCTACTGGGAATGTTAAGAATTCAAAAGTTTCTCTTTTCTCAGTATTTTCTGGTGTTAACTGTTCCAGAAAGTAATCTCTGCCTTAGACTCCACAGTTACAAATAAAAAGAAATAAAAAAAGACAAGATCAGATGTGAAGGAAAATCAAATACAAATTTCTGTAATTAGGGGTAGGAAACATCCTGAGGAATTCACCCAGTGGTAAAATGGACACAAAGGGATTACTGGACTGGGTTAGGAGATCATCTGGCAGGCAGCTTTTGAAAATTCCAATTCTCTTCTGGAAAAGCAAAGAGTTCTTTCGAAAAGTACTGTAGCAGCTTGTTCTTGTGAACTATACTGTGATGTTTGCAACCAGTTAGATTTATGGAGTAACACTGG
Organism: Erpornis zantholeuca; assembly: GCA_013400515.1. Taxonomy (NCBI): domain Eukaryota; kingdom Metazoa; phylum Chordata; class Aves; order Passeriformes; family Timaliidae; genus Erpornis; species Erpornis zantholeuca. The sequence continues at coordinate 67,364 of VZTN01013617.1, read as the reverse complement.
CTTCATGACTCATCCCAAAACTCTTTGGAGGAAAAATACCAAAAGATGCCCCAGTGTAACCTTTAAAATTGGAAACATGCTTGGCATTTTTCTTTGTGTGCACTGGCACAGATCTCATCGTTATGCACCCACTGTATTTATAATAGGCCAAAAAAACACTAATTCACCCTTCAGCTTTCCGGATTTTTCTGGGCAGTTCAGTGGTTGTTTTCCTGGAGAGGGATGTCTTCAGATGCTCTGAGGTTTTGCTGCCAAGCTCTACCCAGCAATACAGGAGCTGATAAAAGGAAATCTATGGGAGGGAACTCTCTCCTGGGCTGCTGCTCTGTTCCCATCCAAGGGCTTCTCCTACCACTCTGCTAAGGAGAGAGCAAGAGCTTTGCCTTCAGAGTGCTGGCCAGGATCCTTGGCAAAGGGGAAAATCGGAGCAAAATGCACCAATCCAGCACAGTCAGAGCCTCCTGAGACACTTGTGCTCATTCCATCACTGCAGCACAGCCTTTTCTGAGAATGGTGCCTGTTTTCTGAGGGACAATCAAAACTGCATTAGTTACTGCTGGTTTCTAAACATCTAAACCAAGCAAAAGCTGGGACAGGACTGAAAGAAGTCCCATCAGTGCACAGATATCTCCCCCTGTGCACCCAAGAAATTTTGTACCTAAGATGCCAAGATCCTGGAGATATTTAAAACCCAAATTGGTAAGGTCCTGATCCTCTTGTGGCTGACAAGATCCTCTTGTAGCTGACCCGCTTTGAACAGGGAGTCTTGGGCAGGAGACAAATCCAGAGGTCTCCTCCAAGCAGTGCATTTGTAGTCATCATTTGGTAGCACAAAACAGTAGTTAAATAAAATATTTTCTGGTTTGCATTTGGAGAGAATTGTAATCTGAACATTACAGAAGCATCTCTTTAATGTGTACCAAAAGGGCACAGGCTCTTAATACTACAATTTTTCTTTGTTACTGCTCTTTGATGAAAAATGCTTTAAATGAGGACATTCTACTACATCCATGTATGTATATAGATAATTTTCAGGCTTTTAAAGCTCTGTTTGGATTTAAATTGCATCATCAGAAATTAAAATAAATGTGTGCCTCATTTACATGCATTCTGAAAACACCTAATTTTGTGAGATGATGTATCTCCCAACTGTAGAAAAATAGAAAGTGGCAAAAGAAAATTAAAATTCTCCATCAGCAGAGCTTTTCAGTGAAATGTGGCTGGTGGATGTCAGTAAAACAATACCATCCTTGAACCCTTATAAATTTAGGAGATCTGGAAGAGCAGCCTTTATTCTGAAAATGATAAATCAAAGTCTGCAGCACACAGCAGAGCTTTTTCCTTGGGAAAAAAATAGGTAATTGCCTTCTCTCTTTCTTGGTGTGCATGGCTGTGTTAGACATGAAAACATAAGAGCTCCAGTTCTTTATTACTGACATATTTTTAAAGCTGTCAGGTCAGAGTAACCAGGAGAGCCTGACTATCTGAATTCTCCAGTTCTTGTGATGTTTACCTTGCACTCACGCCTTCTTCCAAATGGATTTTTGTGACAACTGTCACAACAGAGTGGTCTCCACTGAGCGAGATGAGAATGTGCTGCTGCTCTAAAGGAGCGTCTGCAGATTTCCTCTGTCCCACTACATCAGGTCTCCCACCTTCCTGTCTAAGGCAATACTCCCGTGGTGCAGTCAGGGCTGTCAGAACAGGAATGGGTTTTCCCACAGCAAAGCTTTCCAAAGGAGCACAGGGTTTCCCCAATCTCCCAACTGCAGACTCTCTTCTCACCTTCATCCCTTGGAGGAGATTGGGGAAAGACTTTGGAAGGCAGTCAACAGCCGGGTGACCTCGTTTGCTCCCTCTCTCATGTGGGGAGGAGCAGAATCAAAGTCTCACCCAGGAGGGGAGAGAGAATCTCTCCAGGCTCCCCTGCATGGGCAGCGTGCCAGCAGGCACAGCTTCCAATCCAGTAAACATATGCTTGAAGGTCCAGTGTGGGTGGAAAGCTTGGGGAAGGAGGCAAAAATATACACATGCATGAAGGGTGAGACAAGTGGGAATGCTGCCTTTGCATGATGGAGCTGGGATATATTCTATGTACACTGCATGGCTGATTTACCCTGCTTACAAATTCCTCTGCACTGAACTGCAATGAGAAGTCCAAACCCCCCCAGTAAAGTCAGGAATTCCTTCACAGTCCTGTTAGGTTGGTGGGGCAGCAGCATCCCAGGGTGTTTTATGGCTCCACAGAGTCAAGAGCTGACTAAATCCAAGGAGCTATTCTGCAGCTGGTTTCACCCCTGCCATGGCACTGCAGGCAAAATCCAGCCTGGAAGGCAGTGACTCTGTTATTTGCCTTTGTGAGCCAAAGAGGACCCAGGATGAAGCTGGCTTTGGAAGGTGAGCAATTAAAAAATTTAAAAATATGTTCCTCGTTAAAAAGCAGATAATTTAGAGAAATGAGTAACACACAAGATCTGCAGCCTCACAAGGGTTCCATCTACACTTGCAGAAGAGGAGTGTGGCTGATCACACAGAAACTGCAAAACTGCCAGGGAAGGCATTTTGGGGAATGAAACACAGTTACATGAATTATTTTCATTCCTGCATGATATTTTAGCAGGAGTTTTGTGTTATTTTCCAAGAGTTTTCAAAGGAAAAATGCACACTTTTGTTGTTTATCCAGCCACTTATACACTGCTCTACCTAAGAAGGGAAACACTCACAGTGGATGCTCATAATCCCTTTTCTCTAATAAGATCCAATTATAAATATTGCTCCATTAATGAGCAATTTAATCATGCCTCAGAGATATCATTAAATGCAGAATTGGATTCCATATTCCTATTGATATTTAAAAGGAAAACCACCGAGAACAGCAAGCACTGGACTGTCACTTGCTGTGCATGTTTCATGTCTCAATCTGGCTATACTGCACTCTTGGCAAAACCCAGGAGAAAAAAAAAAAAGGAAGTGGTTTTCATCCAAATATCCCAAATATCACATGTTCTGCAGTGTAACTTAGATTTAAGAATGAAGAGGTAAGACAGGAGCTGGATGGATTGTACAAGGGCTCAGGTTTATTTCCTCCAGAGTAGATCACGGTACTGATTTTGTCTTAATCCCTTTGTGAGAATCTTGTACATAGTTTCCACTTTCCTTTTTTTTTTTTAAGTATTTTAAATCTTAAAAAAAAAAAAAATCAAGTTTAGGGGTCAAAAGGCACTGTATCCTTTCGTGTTCTTTTGTTTTCCCAAAATCTGCCATAAAGAACAAAGAAGAGTTTAGTAAAACCTGGTTCTACACCACAGGAGTATTTTGAGGTTTTTTTCCCATTAATTCAAGCAATCTAGAAAATCGTCTCAAGGACATCTGGGCTGTGATTCTAAGGATTGGGGAAACATTCCACCTCTGCCCAGAAACCATGTCAGCCAGAGCAGCTCAGGAAGGGCCGGATCCTGCCGCTATTTCCCAATAATACATCAGTCTAGTTTTTAGGATGTTTCACAGGACAAGAGGAAATATATGATGTGTTTTGTGAGGCCCTGGCACAGGCTGAGAAGTTGTGGCTGTCCCATCCTTGGGATTGATCATGGCCAGGTTGGACAGGGCTTGGAGCAACCTGGGAGAGTGGAAGGGAATATAAAAAGAAACATCCATGAGAAGGTCTTTAAGGTCCTTTCCACCCCAAAGCATCCCATGATTCTGTGATTCCATTAAACTATCAAAAAGTCCTTTTTTTTTTCAGTTTTGCTTATAAATGAATGGATGTTCTCCTAAAGAAATGCATTTAGGAAGTCCTTCTGCCTTCTGCAGATTGAGGAGCTCTGCTGGATCGCCCCTGTGTTGATGATCTTGCTGCTGGTGGGGAGGAGGAGAGATGTGAGCCCTGTCACTGTGTGGTGGCTGTCAGGGCACATCTGGGCGCTGAAGCAGCAGAGCAGGGCCCAGGGGTTTTGCTGACTGCCAGGACAGCTGGGCTGGCTCTGGCCAGCAGGACTGGGCAGGAGCAGAGAGCTTTCTATCTAGATCAGCCTGAATAATTCATCTCAAGTTTTCAGCAGAAGCTCTCTTCTCCTGCACAGCCTCCCTTTGTCTGGATGTGCTGCTGTTTGTACCCCAGCTTCTTCCTCCAAAACCTGGAAAATGGCTTTTCAATACAAACTCCTGGACTCTATTCTTATCTATTTGATACCACCACACAGACCTCGGTTGAGTGTCCTTGTCTGAAGACACCACAAAAGCCAGTTCTTTTCCTGGATGGGAAATCAAAAGATTAACATTTATAATTCTTATTAATAGGATGGTCTTGCTGTTTTTCACGGAAAATACTGAATGATTACCCAACACTCTTTTATTTTTAGCACCTGTCGCAAATAATTCTTCAGAGCCCACAGCTACACTACCTGATAGTATTTCCCCCCCCTCTAAAACAAATTCAACCCATTCCAGAGCACTTCTGAGACACCTTTGGGGAAAACTTGTTTACAATCACATAAAGGAACTGATTTATGCCAGGGAAAAGTTGATATTTGCATACATTCCAGGGCTTATGTAAGCCAAGAGTTCAAAATTCGCTAGACAGAGTAGATGGATCTGGTGTTTGGACACAATGTGCCTCTTGCCTCCCTCAGGTCATTTGGAAGCCAGGCACTAAATATCCTATTTCCTTAACAGAGTTGGCATGTCCTAGAGAAGTCTCAGCCTTTTTTTATCTTCCATCTGTCCCCAGTGCTGACGGTGACTTCGCAGTCACCCATCTGACCAAGGCTCACCTCTTCTACGATGGGAGAATTAAATGGATGCCCCCTGCTATCTATAAAAGCTCCTGCAGCATCGATGTCACCTTCTTCCCCTTTGACCAGCAAAACTGCACGATGAAGTTTGGCTCCTGGACCTACGACAAAGCCAAGATAGACTTGGTGAGCATGCACAGCCACGTGGACCAGCTGGACTACTGGGAGAGCGGGGAGTGGGTCATCATCAACGCTGTGGGCAACTACAACAGCAAGAAATACGAGTGCTGCACAGAGATCTACCCTGATATAACTTATTCCTTCATTATCCGGAGGCTGCCGCTGTTCTACACCATCAACCTCATCATCCCCTGCCTGCTGATCTCCTGCCTGACCGTCCTGGTCTTCTACCTGCCCTCCGAGTGCGGAGAGAAGATAACCCTGTGCATCTCCGTGCTGCTGTCCCTCACTGTGTTCCTGCTGCTCATCACAGAGATCATCCCATCCACCTCCTTGGTCATCCCTCTGATTGGGGAGTACCTCCTCTTCACCATGATATTCGTTACCCTGTCTATCATCATCACTGTCTTTGTGCTCAACGTGCACCACCGCTCCCCCCGGACCCACACCATGCCAGACTGGGTGAGGAGGGTCTTCCTTGACGTAGTCCCACGGATCCTTTTCATGAAACGTCCCTCCACGGTGAAGGACAATTGCAAGAAGCTCATTGAGTCCATGCACAAAATAACCAACGCGCCAAGGCTTTGGTCCGAGATCGACGTGGAACCCAACTTCACTACCTCATCCTCCCCCAGCCCCCAGAGCAACGAACCATCACCCACCTCTTCCTTCTGTGCCCACCTCGAGGAGCCGGCCAAGCCTCAGCCCATCTGCAAGTCCCCCTCTGGGCAGTACTCTGTCCTGCACTCAGAGCCCGTACAGGTGACCTGCTCCTCTCCACAGCCCTCCTGCCACCCCCTGAGCGACAGCCAGGCCACCTCTGCCTTGAAAGGCAGGTCACTGAGCGTCCAGCAGATGTACAGCCCCAACAAGGCAGAGGAGGGGACAATCCGCTACAGGTCCCGGAGCATCCAGTACTGCTACCTGCAGGAGGACTCTTCCCAGACCAATGGCCACTCCAGTGGCTCTCCAGCATCCCAGCGGTGCCACCTCAACGGGGAGCAGCCCCAGCACAAGCCCCCCCAGTGCAAGTGTAAGTGCAAAAAGGGCGAGGCAACGGGCACAGCGGCCCAGGGGAGCAAGAGCCACGGCCCCAAAGAGCAACACCTCGTGCTGATGTCCCCAGCCCTGAAGCTGGCAGTGGAAGGGGTTCACTACATCGCAGACCACCTGCGGGCGGAGGACGCGGATTTCTCAGTAAGTATTCCAATGGAGCTTGCTCTCCTTCTGAAAGTCAAAAATGACCTCCTAAGGGAGCCCCAGCAAGCCTTGAGCTGTGCAAGGTGTGTACATGCTGATGCAGGCTCAGACATCCCTCTGTGGTGGGTTTTGGCCACTGTAGGCACAGCTGGAGGTGTCCTTGGGGTCTTGGCTTGAGGGCCAAGGGGCAGCACAACCAGGTCGTGCTCAAGGCTGCTCTAGAACAATGGATTCTCCAGCAGAAAATAAAATTGTTGTTAGGTAGCAAAGAAGCAATTAGGATTGTGAGAGACCCAAAACGCAGCCTTCTCTTGGTAACAGAGACTTATTCTTTATTTAAGCCTCTGACAAACAGGGAATTCACACTCTCTGCTTTTTATTAATCACTACTCTGACTGTGGAGCCCAGGAAAGCAAATTGCCCAAGCAGGCTGTGGGTGTGGGAAGCTGTAGTAGTGTGGGGATATTGCAGGGTCTGTTTAGCTCTGCTCACAGATCGTGATGTGATTCCTCACTAGTGGACTTCCACTGGAGCAGTTGGCTGCTGTGCAGGGAGGTGGGGGGAACAAATTTCCTGCTTATTCTGTGGGGGTAAATATGGCTACAAATAAGGAAGTAGAGGCTGAAAGGATGTATTTTCATGGAGATAGCGATGCACATATCAAATACGATATCCTTTCACAGCTCTTGTAGCTTTTTCCTGCAGGACTATTAATATGGTGTGCTAGTGATTATGGCCATGATGAAGGGAGGCACAAGATAACCTGAAGTTAGTCATCTTATTAAAGAAAAGCCTTATCTAGCTTTTCCTGGGCAGATCCGTATGCAAAAGGTTCCTTTTAACTTTGCCTACAGTTTAAGTTTCTCACTATTTAGAATCAGTACAAGTCATAGTGCATTTATACAAGAATTATTAGGCATGGAGAGCATCTTTTATTTGCATTTTTCACAGCACTGAGCACTGAGCAGCAGCAAGAAAAGCTTAAATACTACTGTCCATTTCTATACTCTTTGGTATCATAGTTAAGGGCCTCTGCTTTTTAATGGATTTCACTTCACAGCATTTCTTTGAGGAAGGAACTGTTTATTCCTTATGTTGAGGAGTTACAGCCAAAACACAAACTTTCTATTCAAGGTCACAGAACAAATATGTGGCAGAGATGGGCTCTGAATCCTCATCTTCATTAGTTGTCTGTCCAAAACTCCTTGCCAGGGTAAAGCACTTCAGAAGCACATTAGGAGTGCAGGAATTAAACTCTGCTCTCTCCCTCTGGCAATAATCATGAGTAAACCCATGGATGTCAGTTGAGTTTAGCTCAATTTTTTCCCCATGGTGCAAACAAAAGAATATTACACCAATAATACTTCCCATTTCAAATTATTCTCCCTGCTGATCTGGTTGGTGTTATCAAGAATGGACTCAATATTTTGGGTTCCATCCTCTTAATTTTTTTAAATGAAGCACTCATCAGAAACCACAAATTTTCTTCTGATACCTTCTGCTGCCCTTGAAATTAAGTGATTATTCTGAAGAGAAAGCTATTTACAGCACTAAACATCAAAAGCAGAAGAAAAGGAGCAATTGTGAGCCTTTGGTGTCTGACCCAACCTCCTGCCAGCCCACGCTGGCACCAGGAAAATGTCCAGCAACAAGCTGTGGGCAGGTGTGTGAGCTCTCCTGGGGACTGAGTGTGACCTTTCTCCACTGTTGCCCAGCAGCTGTGGTTGGCATAGGAGGCAGGGCTTGAGTTTTCAGGTGGAGGGGATAGTGCTGACTCCAGTGTGGGGCTGCATTATTTTCTCTCTCTGGACCCAAGTAGCATCAAGTAGGAAAGAACAGTTTTTTTTCTCTGGCTTGAAATGAAAAAGAAGAAGGAAAATGATCTTCTGGAACTGAAATGTACTGTGAGGAGCAGAACTGATCTAATAAAATGAGAATTTATTGGGGAAAAAATCAGTACTCAGAAATTTGCTTTCATCTTAAAATCAAATTGTGGCATTTCTTCATGGAAGTCTTCAATAAATCTATCAGCAGGCACTCTGAGGCAGCTGCTGAGACACATCTCGCTGTCTTGTGGGCAATATTTCCAGAGACATTCACCTTCCCAGAAGGAGAACAGAGTTTCTTTTAAGTTCCTCTCTTTTTTTTTTTCTTTTTTTTTTTTTTTTTTCGTAAAGCTCCATTGCCACAGGGGCAGTGCTTCTAAATTAAAAGTAAATAGCTCATTTAATTAAGTGCTCCAGCGACAGGAAAATGGGAAATGCAAGAGTGGGTTGTTTGTTAGAGGAAGATATCTGCAGACAATACAGGCACAAGGGGACACTGGAGGAAACACACAGCGGAATTGTCCCAGCCTGTGATGGAAATGCCATTAGAAATTAATTACAGCCTGAAAGGCAAAACAAGTTCTGTGTCACACATCAGCCAAAATAACCAGACAGCACCAGCACCGTCTGGGAAGTAGCTCTGTCCATGGCTGTGCACACCTCTGGAACACTCCGGTATGAAGACATTTAAAAATAAAACGGGAAGGAATAAAGCTGAGGGGGAGGAAGCAGGATAATCTCACTGGGTTATTTTTAACAAAGTACAATAAAACCACCTGGGACTGTTCTAATCTGTGTTGCAGACTCTGGGTCCTGGGGATCAGATGTCACCAAGTCGCCTCAATCCTCCACTCAAATCCTGAGGCTCAGACCCGCAAGGAGCTGGACCAGGGAAGAGCTGCAGATTCCCATTTTTTGGGAATTTGAGTCAGCTGGTTCTTCCTCTGATTGTTTCCCGAAAATAATTTTGAGTGAGCTTCTTAAAAACTAATCAAAATAGAGGTCGGGGGTTGTGGTGGCAGATGTTGACAGCTGCATGGATGTCAGAGAGACGTCTGCGGATCAGACTCCACGTGGGAAATGCTACAGTGATGGCAGAACACAAAACAAAAAATCCAGATCATTTTCTCTCCCTCGTCCTCTTTTTTTTTTATTTTTTTTCATTATCTCCCCATAATTTCCAATTTCACCCTCTGTGCTTTCAGTCTGAAGCTGGATATTGATTTTACAAACATCTGATGCACTCCCAGCCATCATTTTCAAGATGGGCTCAGTATTTCTGCATACATCATTACATTAGAAAGCAAATTTCTGTCCAAGTTGTTCTTCTTCGCCCACTTCCCTCTTCTTTGCTCAGCGAGAAACTCATCAAATTTCTTTTCTTTGTGTGATCTAACAGTTATTTTTACTAGCATATGTAGTCAAAGGAAGTTATTTTACCAGAATGAGGCATTATTTACTCAATCCAGCTTTCCACTTGGATATCAGGTGGCAAATTTCAGATTTTCTTAACACATTGGTTACATCATGAGACATTAATCCTGCAAAAAGAGTCATCCAGAGCTTGCCTAGGTGCCTTTCTCATGAGGCATTTTAAGCATCAGAGACTCCAACACTCAGCAAGTGAGGAATAGGTCAGAAAACAGGTGCAGGAAAAGGGAGTTATCCACTGAGCTCTTATCACAGAATTGTAGAATCACAGGGTGGTTTGGGTTGGAAGGGACCTTAAAGCTCTTCTCATTCCACCTGCCATGAGCAGAGTCCCATCCAACCTGCCCTGGAACTTTCCAGAGATGGGGCAGCCACATCTTCTCTGGACAAGCTGTGCCAGGGCCTCTGCACTCCCACAGTAAAGAATTTCTTCCTATTTTCTAATCTAAAATACTCTATTTCAGTTTAAAACCATTCCCCCTTGGCCTGGCACTGCATGCTCTTATAAGTTTGAATAAATTACAGTTCACAACCCAAGTAAATTATGGAAGCTTGGGATGAGAGAATTCCTTTTGGTTTCAAGGGTCAGAATTTTTTTTTTACTTACCCCAATTTTATATGGTGGTGCAGAGGGCTGTACGATCATAAAATAACATGATTTTCCCCAAGAAGGTGCCAAGATGCAGGAGGAACCTGATTGTTCCCTCTGCCTATTCAGTAGTACAGGCTGGCTTAACTTGATGCTGGTTTTAAAAGGAATTAATCTATCCATTGCATGAAAACACTGAACACGTTCTTATGCTTTTGACCATATTCAAGTGTTCCTGAAATTGAAAATGCTTTGTCCAGAGAAAACATAACATGGTCTCCAGTGTGTGCCTCATTTCCCAGCTCACAAAGCTGCTCACTGAGCCAAGGAGCTCAGCAACACCTCTGCACCTGGAAACATCCTCTGCTGCCATTGGCATTTCTCTGATATCTGGGTCGCTTCCTTTACCAAAATGCATCCTTGGCAGCTTTGCTGTCCCCTGCTCCTTTTGCCTCTCACAGCCATTGAAGAGGTTTGAGCGGGCTCCTGCTGAGATGTTTTCCCCAAAGAACAAGGCAGCATGCCAGATTTCAGCCCTTGGGTCTATTAATCACCAAGTGGGAAATTGTAGGAAATTATAACGGGTACAGTCATATCAAATAGGACTTTGCCATCGGATCAGGTCCCTTCCTGGGAAAGAAATTAATAACAGCAATCTAATAAAAGAGGTTTTCACATGTATATGGTTTCTTAATGAAGCAGCCATTTACCATTTCTGCAGCATGGTACTAGACCTCCCCAGAGAGGAATTGCTGGAAAATCCTCCTACAGCAAGGCATAAATGGGGAAAACTGAGGGTGAGGGTGCTTTTATCTGCTGGTTCATTTTCACTGCTTATTCATCCAAAGCTATAAATCCCTTCACAGAAAGAGTTTGGCTTTGTGAAACTGTAAGCAAATATTTTTATGAGCGTGGGGAAACGAGTGATTTCTTACCCCCCTCCCTCCCCAGCTTGAATCACAGCCTCATTTACACACCCAGATACAGCTGTTGCTCATGGAAAATGGGAGAGTGAGTGTTCAGATGACCTTAATTATCCACGAGGATGTGTCATCCATAGGGATTTGTGACTTCACATGCATGCCCCTGCAGTCTGGAAGTCTCTCAGGTTATTGACAGAATAAACCTTTGTCATTTTACAGGACTGCTAAGTGTGAGCGGGACCTGCCCCTCCTACCTCTGGAATTATATGAAAATATCCTATTTTGGAGTAAAAGTCTAAGAGTTTTCACAAATTTTAGTCTCAAGTAAATATTAATGGTTGGCCTCTCCCCTCTGTGTTCCAGGTGAAGGAGGACTGGAAGTATGTTGCAATGGTCATCGACAGGATCTTCCTCTGGATGTTCATCATTGTGTGTTTGCTGGGAACTGTTGGGCTCTTTCTCCCACCATGGCTGGCAGGAATGATCTAAATATAGCACCAAAGGGAAGAAAGTATTGTCCCACTGTCCCACACTATGGATTTTAGTTCACCTGGAAGGAGAGAACAGAGAAGTGGAGGCAGCCCTGTGAATAATTCACTGCGTCTCCACACTTGAGCTGCTCCCAAGCTCTTGGGGAATCCTTTCCAAGGTTGCATCGTTTTGCCAAGCCATTTTCATCTTCTCCATCTAATTTAGGGAAAAGTTCTTATCCAAGTCTGTACATAGCATGGTGGCATTCATTGGCATATACTCAGCAGTGTAAGAACACGAGCTTGTCCCTAAAGCAGCACAGAAAGGGGCTCTGCATCCACAAACCAGCCCCTGGCAATAGCTCCACTCACCCTCAGCAGCCTCACTGTGCCCTGCCCAGTGATTTTGCCCTGTCAGGCTGAAGTCTTTCAGGACTCTGTGTCCCTGTATCAGTCATTTTATAAATAAAGTTCCAGATTTGGGATACCTGTGCAAGACGTGGTCTGTGTTCAGCTGGTATAGGCAGAGAGACTGGAAAAGGCTTAAATGACTGCTTGGGACCAATGGTGATTATTAGATGCAGATTTTATACAGATTTTACTTTGGCCAGTGCCCTCCAGAAGCTGTGGAGACTGGGGCCAAATGAGGATCATGCAAATGGAGGGAGGATTTGGGATTAAGATTGGGACCATGTTGGTAACACTTTAGTGTACTTTCAGAGGAAATCTCCTGCATCCAATTTATGGCTTCTACAAAACAGCAGAGGGTCACCCTGAGCTGTAAAACCCTTGGTGTACGTGGGGAAGGTACCTAGCCATGGGGAAGCCAGAATAGAAATCCAGGATGATGTTAGGATAATAAAGAAATGTGCCAGGGTCACCTACAGCAGGTTATTTAGAGAGAGAGACTCCGTGACCTCCCTGGGCAGCCTCAGTGCTCTGCCACCCTCAGTGTAAAGCAGTTTTTCCTCATGTTGAGGTGAAACTTGTGTTTCAGTCCGTGCAGCTCAGTTTGGTCTGGCTCACCGTTCCCACCCTCACTGCTGGGTGCCAGCTGGGAGCAGACCACAGCCCAGTGTGTCCCTGCTTCCTTCACAGCTCTCAGAGGCAGAAGGGTTATGAACATTTCACCAGTGTGTGCAGGCAGGGGCAGACATGGTCCAGCTTCCCCCAGGACCTGCCGTGAGAGCACGACTCAGAGGCCAGGCCGGCAGCTCTGGGATCTGGGCTTTGGCCAGCCCCTCCACCACACCCCACAGCTGGGATCAGCACACGAGACTGTCTGTGCACTGGGAAGTTTACCCTGCCCTGAATTTAGGGGAATACATGCCAGGAGAGGCAGGCAGCTGCCTGGAGACCAGCATAGAAGGTCCTGGTAGAAGCCAGAGGCAGGTGAGACCCCTGGTGAGACCCCAGGTGAGATGTGTGTCACCCCTGTGTGGTAGCCTGGCACATGAGTCCTGTTCCTGTCACACAGCTCAGTGAGCAGCACAGAGCTGCCCAGGCTAGTGACAACAATGCTGGAACCGAAACAATGTGGTTTAGAGACTTTGAAATTCAAGCTACTGTGCTGAGCCCAAACAGCACAGGTTAAAAATCAGTGCAGTGATCAGCCTGTGAGGCCTCATCTAAGAAACTACAACTGACCCCCATGTTCACAGACTCAGCCAAGTGCTTAAAATCTGTTTGGCTCACAAAAAAACAGAGTAGCTGTGGTTTGGGCCAGTTCCACAAAGAGCTGTGCTGGCACAGCACGGGGAGGGAGGGAGGGAGGATGAGGGAGCCGAGCTGCTGCTCCTCATTGCTTGTTTTCAGAATGAAGAGAGACTCAGCCTTTGGAGATGCTAATTTATCCCTTTTCACAGTCAGTGAGTTTGCTTATGGCAATGAAAGGAAAACAAACAGTCGAACATCTTCAAGGTCTAGTGCATAAATGTACCAGCACAGCTGCAGTCTGTGTGCAGGGCTGTGACACAGCGGGGCTGCCTCTCCGTCTGTCACAGCCACGATGGGGTCACAGGGGCAGCCTGAGCCCTCTCCAGCACCTTTTCACATTTTGACCATGAAGGTGGAAGGTTTCTGACCCTGGGCATTGCTGGGTCAGGGGCATTGTATCAGAGCAATGCCCATAAGAGCCGCTCAGAGCTCCCCCTGCCTCCCCCTCCTCCTCCTCCTCCTGAACACACGAGAATCACTAGCAGTGGAGCAGGTGGGAGGCTTGGCTGTGCATGCACATTTTTAGCAGTAAAACCACCAGCAGTTTCCAACTGGGATGGAGTCAGCAGCAGCTCGAGTCTCTGCTCACATCTCCCAGCAAACACAGGAGCGACAGCCAAAGCCAAGCCAGAGTGGCTGGAGAGCAAGAGCTGCTGCTGGGCCCCTGAGAGCTGCAGGGAATGGTTCTGAGGCACCAGGAGAACTGATAAAGGTTTAAGGACAGAGTAAGAACCAAATGTTTAAGGTGGCATATTGGGAAGTTCAGCAGGGGCAGGCACAGGCCCATCTCCAATCGTCACCTTTTCTGCTCAAAGTGATTGCCAGTGCACACAGCGTGAAGGGCAGCATCTCAAGGGGAGTGTGGCACTTTGAATGCAAGAGAGCAGGACATGAAATCCCGGGCAGAATGGCCCTGCCATGCAGGAGAGGGAGGAGGAAAGGGTTCCATTAGCACGTCAGAAGTATCGGGTGTGATTAGGAGTGCTAAGGATGTGGTTGTGTCCCTGCAGAGTCAGTGCCACTGCAGGGTTTCGCAGACCAAGGTGAGAAGTGATGGCTGAAAGCAGTTACAAAAGGTGTCACTGGTGTTTGGAGAGGGGCTGGGCAGGCCATGTCTGTGGCATCCTCTGCTTTGCTAATGTTAGAGCAGTTTCCATTCACTGATAACTGCAATTCTTCTCATGTTGCATTAGTAGTTCCCCAGGTTAAAGTTCAAATAAATTCTTGGTTTTGCTTCTGATGTGCCTCCTTTTAAAGCCCGAGGAGAGAAATTAGGAAACAACATCTACTGCTCTTTCTTAGGCAGGTTATTCCATCTTAGAGGTTGTTTAGGAGGATGCTATCCCTCCATAGGATTCAGTGATCAGAAACTGGAATAAAACTGGGGCATGAACCAGACTATAACTGTACAATAATGAATAATTGTGCTATTTCAAACCCATGAAACACAAAGAGAGGTTTTTAGCATATGAAAGACTCCAGGAAAATGCATGCAGCCAGACTGCTGGCATTTGTAATGTTCCCAGCTCAGAAACGATTCCCAGGACTTGAGTGAACAAGCTGACATCAGAAGTGCGAGGAAGCAAGAGTGGGACACAACAAGAGCTCTAAAAGTGTCTTGGAAAAGATCCAGGGAAAAGTAAATGGTTTTCAGGTTCCAGGAGTGCAAAATGAAGCTCAGAGACCCCAAAGGTGTCAAAGACAGCAGAGATGGATGTTGATCTTTTCTGTTTTACTTGTGCAGGAGAGACACTGAATCCTTACCATGGTGTTTGATGCTTTCCCTCCAGTATAGCTCCTTCGGGCATGAATGGAAGAAAAATTACTGTAACAACCTCTGTTGCCTCCATTGTTCTGTTTTCCCCTACAACTTCTTTCTTCTGCTTTCCTAATGCTCACTTTGTCCAGATCATCTTCCCAGCCACAGAGGATGCAGGGTGTTTTGTCTGCAGCTGGCTGGTAGGATGATCTATGTAATCCCCACGTCCCCAGCATTTCCAGGGCTGATTTCCATCTCGTTCCCCAATGAGCTAATCCACATAGCTTATAACACCTCCCTTTTGGATAAGTTTCTCTAGACATTTATCAAGAAATTGGACAAGGAAATTCACTGGTGTAGAGACAGACAGGCAGAGAGATGCAGGTGTGAGATGCAAGATTCATGTGCAGTCCTAAGAAAAACACCCCCATAAGAGCCCCATCTGGCTCAATGGTCCCACCTGGCCCTCCCCACTGCAGTGATGTCCATTAATGAGACCTTTTTCCTTCTCCCAGAATATCTTTTTGTTTCCAGACCTTTAATTCTGGCCCAGCCAAGCTGTTGAGTCATGGAGAAAAGGCCTAACAAGATCTGGTGCTTGTTAACAGCATTGCTGGTTACTCCTGTGGTTGTATCTTACTCCTGAGACAGAGATAACATCCCAAAAAATGCTTGCAGCAAAAATATCTGTCACTGAAAGGTTCTCAGCCTCTGCCAGAATCCACCTACACCAGGAGGGTCAAGCTCTCAGGGCCTAAAATCTCCCAGCAGAAAAGCTCCTTGGCTCAAGGAGTTGGGTTACAAAGCACTGGCACAGGCTCTGTGACATTACATGGACTAAATATCCTTGATTTCAAGTAAATAAAACCCCTCGTGGGACAAAGTTTAGGGAGATAAATGGACAAGTTGTTTGTGCAGGTTGTCTCTCTCCTAATCAATAGCCCTGCTGGGACCGAATTTTGTTAAAGTCTGACCCTTCCTGTTGTATCTGAAATAACCAGGCAGAAGCAAATGTCACTTGAAATTCTATCAAAATAGATCAAATCCCGAGACAGGCAGTAAGGGAATGTAAGCAGCTTTCAAAAACAGTTAATAAAGAAACATAAAGGAGCTCTGTCTGAAATCACCTGCAGTTACTGGTTTGAACAGGAGGAACAGCAAGTCCAGAAGTGGGAATTTGGCTGCACTGGTTAAAGTCAGAAAGGAAGCAGAATTACCTGCAAATGCAGATGTTCCTCACTGCACTGCTCACCTTCCCCACTCTGTCAGCATTTCAAGGGAATAATTTTCTCTTCTGCTGTGCAGGTACCCCTTTTACCTCCTTGCCTTTCCTGGCCATTGCTCTCACCTGCCAGTTATCACAGCTTTGGGGTTTATACTCAGTGCTAAATTCAGAACCATTCTGAACCAACTTAGTGCAGGTTTTCTTTGTTTTTTGTTTTTTTTTTTTCTTCCCAAGGAATAGGGAAAGGACAGTTCCAAAGCTCTTTGACCTGTGTAAAGAGAAACACCTCAACTCCCAACAGCTGTGCAGGTGTTCCTGTGAATGTGTCTCTTCCAAGCACTGTGTTCCTGGTGTGCTGGAACCTCCAGCTCCTCTGGCCTCTCCTTTTTCTTCTGACTGGAGCTTTGTCTGCAACAATTCTTTGTCCGAGCTCACATGTTTCCATTTTACATGTCCAGGAAACTCTGGAGAGCTCCACAGTGTACAGAAATATTACTTCTACCAGAACAGTATTTCTGTGCATTTTCCTATATTTTCCAAAGGGAATGGATGTCATACTGAAAACATTAATTCTTGGTAGTTTCTAGAGAATGAAAACACAGAAAACCGAAGACTAGTTTAAATACTTATAGGATGCAGTAATCATATTTTATATGACTTTTGTTGTAGGGTGGCTCCCACAAAGTCTGACATGTTCCAATATTCCCTTAGCAGAATTTCTTAGCTCTATAGGATTTTTTCCATAATAACACAAAGAAATAATATTTGGACTCCTTGTCAAAAAAACTAAATTCTCTTAAGGTAAACTTTTTTTCTCCTTGGTATTGATGTGACAATCTGCTTTCTAAATGTGATGTCTTTGCAGCTAAGTTTTCAAAGGTTGGCTGTAGCTGTATGAACACACAGGCTGCCAGCCTGCACGGAACTGCAGGAATTACACATCCAGAATAAATACACAGGAATGTGCATGATGGTCCATTTTTTACCTCTTAACAGCTTTGGAAAATCTGTACTGATACTTTTTGCGCCATTCTGCTTTAGGGTTGGGGTTTAAATCAGAGTTCAGGATGGTTTTTCTGAAGTAGGGGCAGGTTATAGGCCCTGATCCAGCACAGCCTGAAGCAGTGATTGCAAAGGAGGAGAAATATTTTTCTCAGTATCTGCATGGTTTGTTGCAGACACATCTCAGCTGATGGCAAGGAAGGACATGTATCATGACAATTACCTCCATGTCATATGGGTAAAAGCCAGATTCAGAGCTATTCAGTATTCCACCTGATAAAATGTAAAGTAGCTACTCATCCTGCAGGAGGGAGACATGGAAAAGGCAGTAGGTTAATCTCCAGCTCCTCTCAGCACAGGGTTGTGACTCATGTAAGGCTTTGCCTGAGTTACCAAGCCTCAGAGAAGGAGTTGAACCGTGGTTTGCCACATCACAGTGAGGTGACCTCTGGCTCCAATGTTTGTGTACAAAACATGCCCCTGCAAGGAAACCACCAGCATTCTGCCAAAAGCAGAAACAGCCAAGATGGTGCTAGACTTTGTTACCTTGGCAGCCAACAGAAAATGCAGCTTTACTCCACTGGATCTGCCTCTCTGGTCATGAGGTGCTGGTTTTCTCTGTGCTGGAGACACAGAACAACAATAGACATAAAGAAACCACAAGCAAACAAACAGGCAGAAATTATCTGTTATTTCTGAGCATTTCAATACAGTATTTCTTTTTCTTGCAAGTCTGACAGCCTGAGTGTCCAGCTGTGCCTCTGTCTTGCTGTGGGATGTGCGACGTGAGTTTAAGCACTGCAGTTGTGCAGACAGGCTGTGGCTGTGCAGTTTGATTGACTTGTCCATACAGAAATGATGGGGCATTAAAAAACCAAAACACATCTGCCATTCAGGTCGCTGCTTCTTTTGGAGTGCATGGAGTTTTCTTCCAGAGATTTCCAGGGAAAAGCAATGTCTTCAGCTGCCTCCGCCCCAGTCATCAGGGGACAAAATCTGTGTGTGGAAAGGATGAGGCCACTGAGCAAATGAATAAATCAGTGTCAAGGTCTGAGAAGGAATGGCACAGAATTAATCCCTTTCCCTTGTAGACTTTTTGTTCCATGCCAGTGAATTTCCTCATCGCCCAGGTCTTTGTAGAGCTGAGCCTCCATGAAATGTAAATGTAGGAACTGAGGAATTGTTCCTCTCTCCATCCCCCATGGAAACATTTCTGGGGACATGAAGAACTAATTCCCCATGATCACTCCCCTCCTGCCTGACTACTGGTGCAGTTATGTGTTAACCCATGAAGCATGGCTGAGGAACAATCCAGGAACTGCCTTTTATCCATGTGGATAGCATGGGAATCACCCTGACTGCTTTGCAGAGGAGGCTTTGCAGGACTGATGGTGCCTGAAGGATGAACAGAGGTCTCTGCCTGGCTCAAGAGAAGTAACCAGAGACCAGCCATAAAATCATAACTTCTGTACTGACAAAGTCAGGACTTACCTCTCCTGTCGGCCTCATAACATCCAGAGATATCACAGCCCCCTGGATATCCAGGCTGCCCAGGCTGCCCTCTGACACCAGGGAAACCTGGAGGACCAACATTGCCAGGATAACCCTTCGGACCTGGTTTCCCCTGCACAACCTCTCCCGGAGGGCCTGCAGAAGGAGAAGCACTGTAAGCTGTAGCACATCTGCTTCAGCAGTGAGATACCTCTTCTGTATTGTCCTCCATCCTACCATTTTCAATGGCAGGTAATTTTCTGAGCATGGCTTCCTCATTTTGGTGGACAAAGAGGACCTGCCTGTTGGAAAAGGTGTTCTGAATCCCAGTAACCCTATCCCAGTATTCTTGATCTTAAGGGCAACCAGTTTGGCTAAAAATGGAACCTGGTTATGAGAACCCAAAATCTACCTACACATTAATGCAGAGAATCACTTTAACCCCAGGATCCATCCCAGAGTCACTGGGTTTCATGCCTTCACAACTCAACCACAGAAAATTAAATGAAGAAGAATGTGTTTGACTACACTCTTTTGACAGTGCCTGGTTTGTTACGCCAGTGGCAAACTCCCACAGATCCCAAGTAGCAGGGATCAGGGTGGAGGAGTTCACCAAATCCTCACAGATTACTCACAAACCCTTATGTTCCATGAGCTGAATTTCCAGAGCTTCTATCCCCCAAGCATCTGGTCTTGCATGCAAAAAGGCAGCAAAACTGAAACTGCCTGGACGTGTCTCAGGTCCTGAAAATACAATCATCCCCTGGGAATGGGTACCAGAGGGAAGAAACTGCCTGGAGTAATCTCTTGCATTGTAACAGAGAGGAGCCATCGAGGATGCTGCCAGCAGGGCTTTGGTGGGAAGGTCAGTGCAACCCCACCACAGTGCTCCTTCAGCTGGATGGTGCTTTGAATCTGAGAGCTGGTGGCCACCACATGGCCTTGCTGGATCAATAAACTGAGGTTGTGATCACTCTACCTGTTCTGCCTCTGGGTCCTTGGCTCCCTTCCTCACTGGCTCCAGACATCCCCTTCTCTCCTTTGGGCCCTGGGGCACCTATTCACAGACAAGAGAGAAGTGTTGCTTCGCTGTATTTTGAATTTCACCCCTAATGGAGGCTCCTGCAGTCTCCCCACGTGTCAAAGTGGAGGCACAGCCCTTGGCAACACTGAGAAACCTCCACCTGCTTTCCTTCAGTCCGGGCACCTACTCTTGCTGTGACCAACAGGGCATTGATTTCTTTGATCCGTGCAGCACTGATTTGCATCCCAGTAGGGGTGGGAATGAACACTTTTCACAGAGAAATTCATAGCAATATTGTTACTGCACCAGCCTGAGGGTCAGGTCCACCTCTGTGCTCTTCATGTGCATCAAACAAATCACCAGCCTATTCACCAGGTGCTGGTTAGCCAGGATTGCTGTTTTCATGTTAAATTACGCATGGAACCAGTACCTCTCAGAGAAAACAGGTACGTTTTGACAAAATATGATTTTTCATTGTTTTAAGATGAAAATATTTCAATCAGCCATGTCCTTGAGGTGGAAATTTTCACTGAGATCCATCTTCTCCCATCTCCTGCTTGACAGACTGGAAAAATCTGCAGGTTGTTGCTCCCCTCTGAAGTGACATTCTGATAAACTCTGCAGATACCAGCTAAGACTGATTTCTGCTAGAGGAAGGAGTTAAACAGAACATTTCCAGTTACTCAGAGGTGTTAGGACACTGCTGAAACCAATGTTTTTCTTTTTATTTTGACAATTACTAGAGCCACTGACAAACGTTCTCTGCGAATCCAAGCAAAGCATCTTCCCACCTTTCACTCATTCGTGTGCAGTAACTGAGGCTACTGCTGAGATTACATTAATCTATTTCTTTAGTCATGTCTGAGTCTTTTATTGTTGAAACTACTGCTCCAGAAACTTACTTCCCCTTTAAAGATTGCTTCAGTTCCCTCATACCTTCCATCAGCATTTTCCAACACTCCTCATTTCTACCCAAAGCTGACCTGTTCCACCACCATGTGCTCACCCAAATGGCTCCCTTTCTGTAGGAAAAGCCTCCTGCCCTCAAAAATTAAACTCTCCATCCCCCCAAACCTACAAATGGTGCCAAACTGCCCTTTCCCTCAACGTAAAACTTGAAAATAGAGTGGGCCCCATCTGGCTTCTCTCTGCATGTTGAGATTTATAACTTGGGTGTCTCTTCCTAGAATTGAGAAGTCCAAAAGGAAAACAGCATGAAATGAGATAATATCATGGATTATCTTTAGATTACGGCTCGAGGCACTGAGATGTTTAGTTAAAGTATCAAAGATACAGTGAAAAATGCTTATGAACACTTCTGTCCATACCTCTCTCTCCTGGATATCCATCTTTGCCTGGCTGTCCAGGGGTGCCATTTTCTCCTCTTTCTCCACTGTTCCCAGGTGGGCCTGGAGGACCTGGTGGTCCTGGTTCTCCTGGTTTTAACCTTTCCTCCCACATGGGAACTGGCTTCCTTGCATGTTCGTGTATGAATGAATCAAATTTCAACACATGAGCTGAGAAGGCAAGACAGAAAATAAATGTTTCCTTGGCTGGGAAATTCAGAAGAGAGATAAAAAAAAAAAAATCAAAGGATTTTTTCTAGAAAGGTACTTAGAATGATGAGCTAGTGCTAAAAAGCTGTCAGCCCCAACTGAGAAAGGCAGAAGATGAAGATGGGCAGCTGAGTGATGACTTTGCTGCCTGACCTTGGACAAGCCACTGCTTCTCTTCGTGCATCACAGCACAGGAGCTTTACAAAACTGCCTTGTCTCAGGAGGAATCAGCACATACCACTGAAAGAATAATTTCTCTCAAATTAGTTTCAAGCTTTTCCATTTAAGAACTAAAGGAGGCTTTGCAAAACACCAGAGGGATTCGCAAATAAATATTTCACAGGTCTTCCCTGTGCTAATGCCACCTGATAAAGCCAAAGTAGCATTTAGAACCTGAGATGGGACATTTGCTATTTGTGGTGCTCAGCAGGGCACAGGGTGGAGGAGCTCCTGGGATCACTACAGCTTCAGGCTGTCTCTCCTCTGGTGTTCCACTGCTGGAGAGTCACAGAATCCCAGAGTGGTTTGACTGAGAAGGGACCTTAAAGCTCATCTCACTTCACACCCTTGCCATGGGCAGGGACACCTTACACTATCCCAGGCTGCTCCAAGCCCTGTCCAACCTGGCCTTGGACACTTCCAGGGATGGGGCAGCCACAGCTTCTCTGGACACCCTGTGCCAGGGCCTCCCCACCCTCACAGGACATAATTTTATATCTGATATAAATTCAGTCTTTCATCTTAAAAGCATTCCCCCTTGTCCTATCACCACATGAACATGCTCAGGAGCTGGGTTGGTTATACTCACTCTGAATCATCCGCTCACAAGCCTGGCTAACGAGCTGGTAAATCGTGGCCAAAGACTGTGGTTCCCCCTAAAATGAAGCATTTTTTTTTTAATTAAGAAAAAAAGGAAGTATTAATATCTTTTAGAAAGGATCGATATCCTAATGCATGATAGCTTTCAGGCCATTCGTTTTCTCAGCTTGGGTTCCAGAGATATTAATTACTGTGAAATGCAACTTCTATTTATTTATCACGAAGCTCTGCAACCAGAAAATTGAAATTGGAAACATCAATAATTGCTTTTCTCCTGCACATCAAAAGGCCCAGACCGAATCTAAATAATTACCAAAAAAGGGAGAGCAAATTTCACTCTCAAATTTTATCAGAAAAGATGCAAAGTCTATAACTCAGTGTTCTGTGATATGTAAAACATTTAATATGATCAGATATTACAACGTCCTATCTTTGAATCCATCTTCTATGAATATTGATTCTTACTGTATTTTGAATAAATCATATATGATGGGATCTTCAAAAAGTTTTAGTAAAGTAGGGAAAAGTGATAAAAATGCAAAAACCTGCTTTAAAATAAACACTGATTGTGAAAACTCATACCTAATGAATGAACTCCCAGACCTGTTTATAAAACACACATCTCTGGCTTGATAACAGTGCAGATAATCCAGGCTTAAAAAACTGCTCTGTTCAAAACCCAAGGGATAGGGAAATGGAAAGTTCCAATGCAAAAAAAGTCTAGAAAAGGAAAAGCTGGTGGGATTGGAAGGAGAATGCTCTTAAAAATTGTAATTCTGAAGCATTAACTTGAGACAAAAGCACCTCATCCCTGTCTAAAGACAAATTTGCATAAGCCAGTCTTGGAAGGACTCCTAGAAACACATGGCATTTTGATTTCACCAGAAGTCAGGATGAGAAAAACTTGCAAAACTTCTTTTCCCAACAAAATAACCTTCCAATGTAGTGTGGATGTCCTGACTGACATCAGCTCTCTGCTGGGGCATGGACAATGATTATTACAAATGAGTTCCCTTTTGCAACACATCAAACCAGAACGAAGTGGGTTTTGTTTTTCCCTCCTCAGCAAAGAATGGATTTGCACTTGACATTTCTGCTTCATTACTACAAGTGTTACTAAGGAACTCCTGACTGCTGTGGGGTTATTTATATCCCACCAGCCCAGCCTGTGCAGGTGAAAGGAAAGGCAACAAGCAATAGGTACAGCCAGCACTGGAGAGGTCTGACTTATATTCTCAAGCAAAGGCTGCAAATGAGGTTACCACACCCACTCTTTGAGTGTAGGATGCACTGACAGTGTCACTTGCCACCAGAAAAACTCACTTTCTCTCCTCTTTCTCCTTTTGGACCTGGCAGCCCCTATAGGAAAAGAAAATTAAAAATAAAGAAGTTAAGGAAAGGAAGAACAGAAAACAAAGGAATTCAGTGGGGGTGTGGGTTACATTAGTGGGACATGGAGCACAAAGCTTGTTTCTCACACTCTTGATGTTTCTTTGACCTCACGGCAGTGATGGAAGAGCTTTAAGTTCATAGGAACACTTTATTTTTACAGAAAAGGAATAAAAAAATCAGTAACTGGAGCAGTGGGATAAGCACCATCAACAGGGATGCAGAAATTTCTCGGATGTGATCTTCGAACAGATTTCCCAACTGGGCAGGTGGTTTTTAACAGGTGAGGAGAGGAAATACCTGTGACATTTAGATCTGGGGTTTCACCTGCTAGCCCAGTGCTGGCTGCTCCAGCTCAGGAGTGACTCCCTTGCTTTATTCTAGAATTTTACACCAGAAATTTGTTTAGATTTTGTGTAGCAGGTGAATGTACAGAGGGCGAAGGGAGGTGGGATTTGTTGAATGCTTTATCAACAGATTAGTAGCCTGGGCTTTGAATGCCCAGACATCGCCTTAAGGAGGATGAATGTGAATTTAAAGCATTCTTCAGACTCTGAGGCAGAGCTGCTGAGGGAACAGCTCGTTTCCATTCAGTTATTCCATGTCTTGTCCTTCTTTGAGACCCAAAACCACAAACTTACTGTGGGCCCAACGTCACCCGGAGGTCCCTTCTCGCCACTGCTGCCTCGGGTGCCTGTTGCTCCTTGGAAACCCTGCAGACATTAAAAACTCAGTTATTTCCAAACTTCTTTCTCTGTTCAAGGGCTCCAGGGGTACCAGCAGTAGGAATTTAAAGGACTCAAGAAAGGAAACAGTAGACTTAAGTTTTGTGTCCAGCCACGAGCTCACTGTTAAAAGCACATTGTGTGTGAGTCATGTTCACATCATTTCCCATCACCATCTCAATTATGTCCAAGCCAGCAAAGCTGAGTTTTACCAACAAACTGCAATGCAGTTTATACCCTACAGGCTTTGGATCCTTCATTATATATTCAGGTTTAGACATAGCCTAGAGCACAACCCTTTCCTTCAGCCTCCCAACACCACATGGTTGTTTTCTTTTTCCTTTAAAACATGTGGTGGCCTCTAATACTTTACAGCATGAACAGCAGCTTTGAGAGTGGGAAGTGACTTCTGTAGTCACCTCCTCTTTGTGAAGTTTCTGTGTCTTTTGGAGCCATAAAGGGAAGAAAAAAAATAGCTAAAAATAACTAGCAGAAATACTTTGTTTTAGAATTTTCCAACTATTACATTTAAACTCAGTAGATATTAGCAACTTTTCTGAACAGTGAAAATAAGAAAAGTTTTTGAGGCAGCACCAGAACAGCTTTCAGAGCCTGCTCTGAGGATGACAGTGGTTTCCTCATATTTAAAAAGCTGAGGCTCAGTCCTGCCAGCTCCACATCTTCCCAGGATGAACAAGTCAAAGTTATGAGCTCAATTCAACCTTGGCTTCCATAAATAACTTAGCACAACTACTGCCAAATTCCTTATAATTCAGGGCTGAGACTCAGCTGTGAGATTCAGCTGTGAGAATCAGTAACTTATCAGGTCTACCAGCCATCAAGTAAACCCAAATTTAGTTCAGTTTCCCAAGTAAAATGAAGTGTTCCTGTGGTGCCTTCCAATTAGCAGATGTAAATCAACAGATCTCAAAGTTCTGCTCCCCTGGGCAGGACAGAGCATAAATACACCCATCTCCATCCAGCCCTGGCAGCAGATACTGGCAGTGATGTGGGGGGAAACCTTTCACACTGCCTGCGTCCTCCAGCTCCTGCTGATTTCAGTCCAACAAGCCAAATCACCTCCAACTCAACCAACATTTGGAAAACAGCAGTGTCAGGAAAGTGAAAATAGCAAAATAAGAATCTCTGTGCTGGGATGAAGCTTCCTCAGAGCTTGCCAGAGGAAACCAAGGATTTTCTTCTTACACTGAGAGTGGCAGGGAAGGAGGGCTCCTGTACGATGTGCCAGGCGTTCCCCACGGTGCCCTGGGAAGGGGATTTGCCTGACATTTCCAGGCAAAACCACAAAACTCTGCTGAGGAACAGATTTTGGTGTGCATCACTCACGGTGGGTACTCACCCTTGGTCCAGGAGGTCCTGGAGGCCCAGCTGTGCCTTCTAGTCCCCTCACCCCCTGCAAAGCCAAATCCAGTCATTTAATAATGAGAGGATTCTAAGACGCCTCATAAGCAGTGAGATGTTTTTCCATGTGCTGCTTTTAACAGGAACTTGTTAAAAATGGGTGAAAAAAAGCATCTGTCGAGCAGCAAGAAGGATGGCACCTGCTCAAATTTGGCCAAACCTGAAG
Organism: Erpornis zantholeuca; assembly: GCA_013400515.1. Lineage (NCBI taxonomy): Eukaryota > Metazoa > Chordata > Aves > Passeriformes > Timaliidae > Erpornis > Erpornis zantholeuca. The sequence goes on along the minus strand of VZTN01013617.1, from coordinate 41,718 downwards.
TGATCCCATTGTTTTTTCCCCAATCCCTCTGGCTTTGTGAAAAGACCATTCACTTCTACACTGAGTGCACTGGGATGTTCTGGATCTCTGCTGGGATACTCCCAGCAGATTTTTGGCCCCCCCTGAATAAAACCTGAAGGGTGAGGAGTTTTACCTTTGCACCTTGAAGTCCATCCCTGCCTGGAGCTCCCTGCACACCAGGAATGCCCTGTAAATCAGAATGGCTGGGTAAAGTCAGCATCTGATTATCACTGCCCTAATTCATCTTGTAACGGAGGACAGAAGGAAAATGTCAAAGAAGAAACAGAGTTATTCATTAAACAGAGCAAGGACTGTTATCCCAGCTTTAATTCCATCATATCTAGCTTCCAGATAGGTCTGTCTTTCTTACAGTGAGTGACTCAGTTTCCCTTGGGAAAGTGATGACAATTCAATATGACAGACAGTTCCCAATCAGACAGCAGCAACAACTTTTCAGATTTACTTAAAGAAGTTACTCAGAAAAAAAGGGCAAATCTTCAGGACAAGTAGAAGGAGTGGTGTTTACCATTACCTGCATGCCAGGGATTCCAGTGTCTCCTTTCTCTCCTTTAATTCCTGGTGGCCCCTTGGATTAAAACAGAAGCACAGTTGGGTATGTGGCAGAACCCTTTATGGCAAACAGCATCCTGCTGCTCCACATCCATGTCCCAGGTTGTTCCAGCTCCCTGCAGTGTTCCAGGGTAATTTACAGCCACAGCATGTGCACGGGGATTCTGCCATCCCAGACATGTGGCAGCCCTCACCACTACTCCCTGCCAAGCAGTGATGATCACTGGAAAGAAAAATGCCTGAATATTCATAGAATATCCTGAGTTGGAAGGGACCCCACTGGGCTGCTCTCAATAAAAGCCCATTAAGGAGAGTCTGGACAAAAGCAGGCTTTGGCCAGAATGATTAAGTGCAGGGCCTCGTCAGCATAAAACCCATTGATTGTCATCTCTCTCCCTCTGCAGCTGTTCAGCTGTTAGTGAGGGTGGTGTAAATACATAAATCACAGTATTGACACCCATTTCTGATACAGGTTCTAACTGCAAAGAGCGAGTGACAAAAAAAAAAAAAAGGCAGTGGAAGAGGTCACATACCACAGGGCCCTGAACTGTGATTCCTTGGGAGCCTGGAGAGCCTTGCTGGCCACTGGGACCTGCTGGTCCTACTTGTCCAGGGGGGCCTGGTTCACCCTGAAAGCAAAGACAAGGAAACAATCACAGGGAAAGGGAGTGGCTGGTGCCTGCTGTCCTCAGGGGCTGCACTGCACGAGCTGGGTCAGCATGAACCATCTACAGCACTCAAGATGAAATGGGGACATTGAGGGCATCTCCAGTAACCTCAGCTGCTTTTGTACTTTAGGTCCAAGGTTTTGGGTCATCTTTCATGGGAGCAGAAAGCAAAGCTGCAGAGGGTGCTTTGCAGAGCACAATTCACCTTCCCAAGCAGTTATTCCTGTTGTTCAAGGCGGTCAGAGAGCAAAGGGAAACGTTCCTCAGCCCATTGCTGTGATCTGTATCCATTCTCATTGCTTCCCTCACATCTTTCCCGTGTAGCCATGCTGCTTTCCCAGATGTCATCCCAAGAAATGGGACCAGTGGGCTGCTCTGGCTCTGCCCTGCACTGATCCATGGAGCTGTGAGCACTTGCACCAGGGCTTGCTGCCATCCCCAGGGCTGGGGGATTCAGACCCAGCCACTCCTCGTGCTCACCTCGGGGCTGTGGTTCTTGCTCTGCCTCCCTCCTCAGGCTGCTCTGCCCCAGGGCAGTACCAATGTGCCTGGTCTGGAGGCTTGGCAGCAACAGCAAGCACAGCACAAAGCCTGACCCTGTCCCAGCACAGCTGCTCTCAGAGGACACTGCTGACCATGTACAGTGCATTAATTCAGCACAATCGAGCTCATCATCTCAATTTCCAAAGCCCAACTGAGCATTTAATTAATAATAAGTTATCTCATCCTCCTCGATGTGTTGTTAAGACTCTGTTTGGGCTCAGCTTGGTGCAGTGAGATAATCTCCAGCCTAAAGACTCACCTTGGGTCCTGGCTCTCCCTGCTCCCCCTGAGGTCCTCTCCTCCCAGGGCTGCCCTGCCAGTGGGAAACAAAGAACATCATCATATTTATTGCACTGTAAGCAGGAGCCTAGGGGACAGAACTTTGCCCCACAGCAAAAGGTGTTTCCTGCCCCACAGAGCTCATGCCAAACAGAGACAAGAAGAAAATCGAGTTGTCCAGGAAATGCAGGAAAGGGAAGAAGAAAGGAAGAGCACAGCCCCTCCATGACAAACCTTGGGAGCACAGCACCCACTCCCAGCAGGGAGAGATGAAGTTTCAACCTGTTTAACCTCCCTCCAACTCCCTCAGTGGATCCAAGCTGAGACAACCTCTCATATGGACATGGGAAGACACTTGAGACAGGAAAAAAAAGGGTGCTCACATCCACATCCCTCTGAGACTCTGTTGGGTTTGATGCTCTCCATCCCAGAGAAGAGACATGTGCAGAGATCAGGGACAGCACCTGGCTCTGGGAGACCTGGCTTAGCCCTGCCTCTGCCTAGCTCTGGGTGGGGAGAAGGAACCAACCTTCTGGCATGAACTCATTGTGTGTGAATTTTTGACATCTTAATCTGAACATTGCTATTCTCAAATCCAATAAAAATGTGGGTTTGGATTGAGAAGCACAGGCAGGGAACTTTGGGAAAAAATGCTTTAAGAAGTGCCCAGAAACTCATTTCAGAAGCCAGCTGGATCTGGTCAGAAACACTCACTAAGGACAGTGACAAATACAAGGTGGGACATGGCCTGCTAACTGGAGTTTTAAAAATAGCAGTGAGCACTGTTGTAACTGCAGCAAATTACCAAGGGTTCAGTGGTGTGAGGAGAAGGTTATGTGTCAAAACCTGATTTCCTCTAATGCTTTAAAGAGTCCTGCTCTTTAAGGAGTTTTCTGTGGAGATGCTTAAACCACAGGGCAATGCAAGCTGGTAATTATGCACTTAGGATATTGGAGCAAACTGTGACAGTGGAGTGCGCTGTTAATTAAACTTCCACCGGAATGAGCAAGTAATTACTCTGCAATGAGGCACTTTCCTTGCATGGAATTGAACTCACAGTGAAACCACAGGTCAATGCAGGAGGGGATCTGAGACCTTTTCACTTGAAAAAAGGAGGAAAATATTTCCATAATGGTTATTTTCCAGGAGAAAAGCACCTGGAGTGGTTGAACTGAGGTGCTCTGGACAAGCTCTGTCAGGTTTCAGCTGGCTTGTGCAAATCAAATGTTTTTCCCAAAATTTTCAAAAAGCAATTTTTTTCACAACTGCTTCCTAGTGTTTAACAGGAATATTTTCTCCTGTGATTTAAGCCCATGACAGCTTTCCTGCATCCATAATGGATAGGGCAGGATTTATGCCCTTTTTCCTGAGCATACTGCATATGTAATTACTGTTTTCTCTTCCCCCTCATTTCTTCAGGGTTTTCTTGCAAGTGATATTCAGAAAGAGAGCTTTGGGGACAGACAGGATAGCAAAGTCTCCCCTTTCTCTTTGCACTGTCCACCCACATGGACACTTACAAGACTCCAAGAGGATCCAGATAGAAAGATTTTTTTGGTGAGTTGTTTTTTCTTTACATTTACAGAGAGTTTCAGAGCCTCCAATCCATAACAGCTCTGCAGATACTGAGGGTGACCCGTCCTCCTCTCCTAAGAGGATTAATGTGGCACCAGGAGCTGCTCAGCCTGTTCCCAGCTGCAGCTGTTGCGCTGCCAACTCTCCATCTCCCCTTTTCATCACCATCCAAAATCCAAAGGGAAACTCTCAGCCTTGCCCTGGAAAAGCTCCTTGAGTTAGGATGAGAGGAAATGGCCTCGAGTTGCACCAGGGGAGGTTTAGATCAGACACGAGGATAAAATTTCTTCACCGAAAGGGTTGTCAAGCCCTGGCAGAGGCTGCTCAGGGCAGGGTTGGAGCCACCACCCCTGCAGGGATTTAAAAGGTGTCATTGTGGCACTTGGGGACATGGTTTAGAGCCGGGCTTGGCAGCCCTGATTAATGTGGACTCAGTGACCTTTAGGATCTTTTCCAAGCCGAACGATTCTGTGAACCTAAAACCTCACAGAGCCCCAGGAGTGTTACCCACGTGCCCAACCTGCCACGAAAAATGAAGCAACACCAGCACATGGAACACTCAGGGTGGGAGGGAGAACTTACAGGGGGCCCCGGGGGTCCTGGCAAGCCTGGGCGCCCAGAAGTGCAAGAACAGGCAGGAGCCAAGGTAGGGCAGGTGTCCTCATCCCTCTGAAACGAAATCAAGCCAAAAACAGTCATGAGCAGCTGCACAGCCAGAGCAGGATGGCTCAGTGTTTCAAAATTCAGTCTTTTACTTGAAGAAAAGCAGAATATTTTTCTATTCCACTGAGAGATTTTTGTGAGCAATCGAGTGCTTTATTTTTTTCTGTTGAATAACAAGTTTAGACAAAAACACTACGATGCATCCCTGCCTGCAATATGCAAAACACATATTGGAAGATAATTTTCTCCTTTCTACATATTTATACACCCCACATAGAAGCTGTCTGTGTTGAGAGGAGAAGTGAAAGGAAGAGTGGGGGATGTTGTGCCTCGGGCTGAGATGGCAGCAAAGCTGTAGGGCTGCCAGGGCTCCTGGATGAGGTCATGGCAGGAGAAACAAGCACTGCACTGGGATTTGAAGTTTTCACTCTTTTTGAAGCAACATAGTTTTGTTTACTTCACCAAGAGACACATGGATGTTACGCCCAAGAGAAGAAGGGGAAAAAATGCTTTGCCTCTTGAGTCCATCAAAATCATTTGCAGTGCCATGGACTTGTCCCATCCTCCCTGGCTTCCTGTCAATGAGCAGAGCGGTGCCCCTTGTCTTACCAGTGCAGGGAGATCACAGCATCTGTCCTGCTCTGCCCCTACACTGCTGCACAAGATCTGCAGAGACTGCAGCTGGAACTGGGGGGAAAAAAAAGAGAGATTGATAAGAAAGTAGCATTGTCTCCCACCACCCATCACCAAATCTTATGAAGTTCAAGTGATAAAAATAATGCTCAGGGCTGATTTGACAGGACTCTTGAGTGTGATCCCAATTGTATCTGTGCCCCAAAAAAGCCACGACATGAAAACTAACCCCAGACTGAGTGTTCCACATGCCCTCAGGTCTCTGTCTTGCTAAGCAAGTCAACAAAGCAGCTTCACGCCAAGTCTCCAGTTTACTCACAGCCCAGCAATAGCAGCAGGTTCTCAACTAATTGGGCTTCAGCACCACCAAAATGCGAAAGCAAACTTTGATTTGCTCCCCTTGGGGGTATGGACAGAAGAGTAAATGTGGCAGCAGCATTTCCCAAAGCAGATGTGACCCCCTCCCCAGAAACCCCAACTGGTTTCTCACTGCCTCCCTCACAGCAGCCACATCTTCCCATTCTGATTAACAAAAAAGCACACACTGCACAAAGCCAAACAAAATAATGAGCCAGTGATTAATTTTTCTTTCCTTGACACCATTTCTCATCTCTTTTTACAATTTTTTCTTTCACTCCATGCATTTAACAAGGAGCGAGCTGTAGAGCCCAGGGAGGGTGACAGGCAGCATACGGATACAGATGAGCCCAGAAGATCAAATGGCATTTAAAGATTTTTTAAATTAAATAAGGTTCCATGATAACCAGTAATGAGGCACTCTGTCTTCTCAAGGGCAGCAGAGCTGTGGAAGATGTGAAATGTTGCTGTGCTTGAAAGGCAATGGGAGTAGGGATGGCACAAGGCTGTTCATTATCTGGCCAGACCTGTCTATCTAAGCTGGTAGCAGGGAGTATTTGGGAGGGACAAAGGGACCAGGAAAGCACAGGTTCCTGCCTTGATGACCACAGGCTTGTGATCAAATTGCCACAGAATTTATTTAGGAAACAAGTAAATACTGATTTAATACACTGTCCCCTGCTTTATTACACAGCAGACCCCATTTCTTACAGGCAATTCCACCTTTTTCCTGGTATATCCCAGACCTCTGCCTCTCAGTTTGCAGCCAGGGATGCACATGGGTCAAACTGTTTTTACTGACCTGCTTTGAGCCAAGGGGAGTTATAAATCACCCGATGAGCCATTTCCCCCTGGAGTTCCAGATCTAAAAGCAGAGCCAAGGAGTGAGATTTTCACCCCAGCCAGCTCCAGCAGCACCTCCCAGGACTCACCGGCACGGAGCCGCTGCGGGGCCCTCTGGTCCTGGTGACTTTTCCCAGCATGACGAAGCCAGTGGTGGAGATGCTCCCCAGGGTGTTGATTGGTTTCTCTGCTATTTTCTTACAGTCCACATACAGCTTGACCTTGAAGTGGCTCACGGCCACGTGCACCTGGGCAGCAGGTGGGAAAAGGGGTGTTGGAGCTCTGTGGTGGGACGAGGGAGTCTCCTACTGACAGTGACACCTTTTGTCCCATCCCCAGCCTGCTGCCGGCACGAGTGGGGTGTTTTTAATGAATGAATGGATCGAGGGGGCTCAGGAATAAGTTTTAGCATATGCTTTCCCTTGTTGATCACCTCACCTCTCCTTGGAAGGAGCCCTTCTGGAGCTGAGTAATGAACCTGCCCACAGATACCCAGAGAAGGAGCCTGTTGCTCATTTGGGTGCAACGCCCTTGCTGTGAGGACATAGATAGCCAAAACCCCCACCCGATTTCAAGTGATAAAGTGGCTTTTTCACAAGGCTGGATTCTCTTTTCCTTTCATCCAGAACTAAATGGCTACCAGAATCCTAAATTCTAAAAAAACCCAAAATTTTTCAGTTTTTCCTGGTTATAAAGGCCTAAAAACCACCTCAAGTTTTGGAGTCTGGGGGAAAAGGGAAAAATTAATGTGTGGAAATCACATTTTGATCATGAGCTCCACTTAAATTCTTTACAATTATGAATTCCAGCATGTCATAGAGGTTGGCCACTTCCCTGGCAATCAGGATGCAAAGTGTTTGGATAATCACTCCTCACTTTGAACAACACACGTTGCTGGCAAAACACTCCCAGACCAGAGTGAGATCATGAGCCACATTTCTCCCTCTCTTGATAAGGACCTTATGAAAACTCCCATAGAATATCTTCTTCACTTCCTGCTGGTCAAAGGAGACTTCCTGTAAATCAGCCTTGTAGTCATGATTGAAATAGGTCAAGGATTTCTTACTGGCTATGGGGAAAATAGGACAAAGAACAGCTTAAAGAGAAGTTGATTTCACACACATATAAAACAGTAAAAAATTAGGCTTAAGCATTGTGAAAGGTTTTCTATGTTATCAAGAAATGCTTTCAAACAATAGAAAAATATATAAAAATAAAGAATATGTTACAAGTAGAATAAAAATGAAAACATATCTTTTAATTGCACTGGGCAGTGTTTTTAATGCAAGATTGGCAGCCACTACAAAGCTTCTCAAGAAGCTGCTGCTAACTAAGGAAACCATTAAAACTTTCCGAGTTCCCTTGCTTGCAAAATGTATGGAAACACCTAAACTTAATGTAATTTAGCAAGAACTCTTACGGTCAAGGTTTACACCCAGGAGGGGCTGGAAGTCCTCGTCTGTGACCTGCCACACGGCAAAGGGCTCCTTGGGGGTGTCGGGCAGGAGGCGCAGGAGGGACACGATGGTGTGCTCAGGTGGGATGGCAAACAGGTGGATGTCACTGGAATGGCACAAACCAAGGCAACATCAGTGATTTACATCTCCAGACAACATCCTGTGGCCTCACCCACCGTGTTTGCTGGGCAGGGGGCCCTGGGAAAGCTTTGCTACAGGGAGCTGGTCATGATATGTCCAGAAAGAGCCTGGACCTGCTGAAGTCTGTGCTGAGGGGTGAGCACTCGTGGGCCTTTTCATTGTGCCTGGGGGATGCTCAGGTGGAGCAGTTGGTGTCAATGCATCACTGCCAGAGCTGCCTCAGGGGATGCCAAGCCACAGTGAGTGGAGCCTTAATGCTTTTCAGATGAGAGCCCAGTGGAGGCTTCCAAAACATCCCTTCCAGGTTCCAAAGCACTCCCCCAGGTCTCCTCTTCAAGAAGGAGGAAGGGTTGCCATATATAAAGGGGTGAATCTTTAAACCTTGGCACAAAACTCTTGGCTTAGGGACACGGTTTAGTGGCAGACCTGGCAACATTAGGTTAATGGCTGGTCTTGGTGATTCTTCCAATGTTAAGGATTCTATTGTTCTAAATCAGTATAAATGCCCTTCAGGGATAAGCACCAGGCCCACAGAAAAGCCCCTCTGGGTCCCCACATCCCAGCTGCAGGATTTAAGCTCAGTAGCAGTGAGAGGACACGAGGCAACAAGGGAAGGTCAGATTGGTTTTGCCTAAAACACGCCTGTAATCTGAAACAGGACACATTGGCACAGCATAGACACAACGCATCAGGCATCTTTTCAAAACTGACTCATAAATAATACAAGTTTTTTCTTTCTCTCAGTTGCTGAAGGGGTAGTGTCCTTGGAAAGGCATCTCTAAGAGCTGAACAAAAGGATTTGCCCATCATTTTCCTAGTATTTAGACCAAAGGGTTCTCTGAATCTCCCCCACTCTGTTTACCCTAAGAAGCTTTGCTTCTTTAACGAAGATTAAGCGGAGTCAGTGGCTCAGTAATTAGGCTTTAAACAAAGTAGCAGTGAATGTCAGGAGTCAGATTGCTTCTGATTCATAACCATAAAAAAGGAATGAGGTCATGGGAGCTGCCTGGCTCACTCAGGACCCTGCAGAGAAGCTTCATTTGCAACGGAATGGGGTCAAGCCACAACCCAGAGCCAGTGGTTATTCCCTCTCACCAGTACAGCCCAGGCTGCAGAGAGCAGCTATGAGAGTGATATTTTCTAAAGCAAATATCTCTCTCCAAACCAGAGATGTTTGGGAGAAGGGATTCAAGATGAAAATGTGACCTCAAACTGCCATCACTGAAGGGCAGGTGGCCGTGGACAGAATGCCTAAAGACTGGTGCAGTGTCCATACGTGACATGATCCTCATGTCAATCACAGCAACTAAAAAGCTGGGAAAAAGTGATTTTGTGGAAACCAAAAACAGCACTGTGAAGTTGTTGGGCTGTACAAATGTATAATAATAAATACTACTGTGTCCCCTTAATTTCTGCATGGCAACTCATCTTGAGGAAAGTCAGGCATTTATTCATTAATACATTAAGTAAAAACCCTCTGGCTATTTTTTCAATCTACCAGTGGTTTGATTTAGCTCGTCATATTTATAATTTCATTTGGAAGTTGCCAGCGGGGCTGCATCATTCCTCCCCAAAATGACCTTCCTTTGCCGTGCACACGGCATGAGACTGAGGATGAGGATGGCAACAGCCACAGCTCTGCTCCCACCTGGTCCTCTGGGTGAGCTGAATGTCCCTGAACAGGGTGAAGATGCGGGAACCACTGAATACAAAGGGCTCCATGGCCACGCCTTTAATGGAGGAATATTCCTTCTCCACCAAGCCGAAAACTTCCATCATATCAAATCCTGGAACAAAGGAAAACAAAGGAAAAATGAGTGGTTAGGCAAGAGTGCAAAAGAAGTGTGTTTGAAGAGCAGGTAGAATTAGCACAGAGAAGGAGACAGGAGAAAATGCCCTTAATGACACAATGCCAGCTCGAGTGTACTCCTCAAATGGCAACCAGGGAAAATAAGTTTGTGTCTGCACCCTCTGTGCACATTTGTTGCTTCCTCTTGGAGCATAGGGGACGAAAGATGGAGACTTTCACAATTGTGTTTTCAAATCTTCAGAATTAAAAAAAATGAATGAGAAAGATGTTACTCCAACAATTTCTTCTTTTCAACTACACGCAAAGTATTATCTTCAAAAGGCATGGAATCAGTCCAGTAATTGCTAGCAGGGAGAGAAAATGATTTCTACTCTGAAATGCCTTATGTGTAAGACCCAGAAAAAATAGGAAAAAACCTTTAAAATACGAACATTTCCATTTCTCTCCATTTTCAGGAGACACCCAAGGGTGACCTTCCTTGCGTGGGCTGCAGATTCTCCTCTGACACCTCTGACATTGCCTCTGGCTCATGCAGCTTCATCTCTCTCCCCCAGCTCATCATTAAAGCTCCAAGTCATTTTCCTTTCAGTTTTCTGCTCAGTAAGAGAAGATCTCACCGTTTGGATTATTTTTCAGTTTATCTGAGTTTGCAGCAGACTGGGATGAAGGAGATGGTTCCTTCTTTAGCAAATGGAAGGGCTTCATTTCTGTTTGGTGCTTTCAGTCTGTATTCCCTCACCCCTCCACCATGTACAATTTTCTGCTGTTTCTTGGCTTGAGTTTTTCTTGCCTGGGGGTTGGCCCAGGGTGGTTTTTTTGTTTTTATATCCCAAGAGTACAAGGGAGTTTGCCAAAATAAATGACCTACTTGAGGGCCATTTATCTCTGGTACGGAGCTTCCAACCCTGAAACTTCCTTTAAAATGTGCAGGAGGAGAAGGCTTGACTCACAATTAAAAACATATTGAAATATAATCCCATTATTATCACAGAATCATGGAATCACAGAACAGCTTGAGTTGCAAGGGACCTTAAAAATCATCTGGTTCCATAGGCAGGGATGTTACCTGCGAGATCAGTTTGCTCAGGGCCACATCCAGCCTGGCCTTGGACAAAGATGGAGTGACTCAGCCATGGGGTAACCAGACCCGAGAGCTGCAGCCTGGTTCTCAGTCTCAGCTGGGACACAGAACTCTCTGGGAAGGAGGTGATACCCCTTTCTAAGCACAGCTCATGGTTTTTCAGTAAGAAATGCAGCAAATGCTGAATGGCTGCCGTGGCACAGACAGGAGAAAGGGGAACTTGCTGCCCAGCAAATCCGTGCAGCCTGACTGCAGAGAGCTCCTCGGGCAGCGAGACCTCCTCTGGAGGATGCAAAAGTGATCCCAGACACAGACTGAGAGGTTTGGGGTCTGAGGAGCCTTTGTGAGTTAGGAATTCAAATCCTCTTGAAATTCAAGGGCTGTTTGAAGTTTCGCCTCCTGAAGGCTGCTGAAAATCCTGGTGTTAAGCACTAATGGCCAAGAGCACGAGCTGGTGGAGCACCAGAACATAACAATTCAGGTACTGCATAATATCCTTCTACTTGATAAAATATATGTTCCAATTTTAGTTCTCACACTTCTCCCCTTTTCTTTGGGACATTTTCCCCCTCACTCAGCTCTCACACATGTCTCCAAATCAAGACCAGGCAGTGTTTTCAGTCACAGCCCAGCAGCACCAGGGCTTGGATCTGGTACTCTACCTCTTATGGAACCTTCCGTGGAGGTGATGGTGGGGCAGGCTGTGAGAACAAAATAAAAGAGGAAAATGATTAGAGGAAAAAAAGACAGCAGGGGATTATGGAAGCAAAATGAACACAGTTCCTTTAGGCAGAGCAAAGAAAACCAGCAAAATTTAGAATATCCTGCAGCTTCATTCAGAGCCTGGACTTTAACCTTGTTTATATATACATGGAGAAAGAGAGAACTGATGTTTATGCAAACATAAAAGTTGTTTCCTTGGCTTGCCTATCACAAAAATAAAAATAGTGTCTTTCATCATCAAACATCTCCATGATCACTTTCTTTTGACTAACTCACCTGGCACCTGATGATATGAAATACCAGGGAGCATCATTTTTAGCAAGTTTTTTTTTTTTAAAAAACAGACATCAAAACATTTTTCTTTTCTTTTAACAATGCCTTAGTAGTGTGGTAAAATAAAGATATAGGCAGTTGCAAATTTTGTACCTGAAATTAAAAATACACACAGCAAAAATATGTATCTCAGTGTGAGAACCTGGCTTTTGATTTCTTTAGGAAAACACAGAGAGTTTTGAAAAGTTTTGCAGTTTGTCTTTCAGAAATCCTCTGATGAATCCTCTGAGATGCCACAGGACAAAAAGCAAGACTAGAGGGGAAGAGACTGGGATGTGAAGCTGGAGTACAAGGCACCAAGGCTCTGAGCACTCTGTTCAAAGGCTCAGGTAAGGGGTGTTTTAGAAAACAGCTCAGGAATGCTACTTTCAATTATCTGCTGCCATGTAAATCCCAGGCCATGGATGTCAGATGGAGCTGGGACAAAGAGAATGCTTGATGCAGAATGAAAATGTCCTTGAAAATCAAGGGTACTTGACAAGATGGGCTGTTTCACAAGGGGTCATGAGGATAATAGAATCTAAGAGATCATTGTACTGAGGCTTCGGCACAGCCTTGCCATTCTTGCTTCAATGCCATTTCCTGCCTCATCAGCAGAGCAGGGATTTCCATTTCTCATGCCTGACTTTTGCAAAATGTGTAAAACATTTAAAGGAGGTGACTGACCTGCCCCAAAACACCTGAGATTCCTAAGCCTGTAGGAGTTTCGATGCCATTCCTCATGATGAGGAAAGGGCACCCAAACCTATGATGCTGGTGGCCACAGGACTGCTAAAGCCAGGATTTAAACCACAAAAACTTACAAGGTGCTGTGACCTCCGTTGTTCAAACTGATGCCTAATTCTTTACATAGACATTTTCCTGTAGAACTAGGTATGGAACTATTTAAGCAATCTGTGGAAATCCATTAAAAAAATCAGTTTCTGAACCTTGAGCCTTGAAACTCTGAGCTCAACCAGCCCTTGCATTTGGGATCATCTGTCTATACACTGCTCTTCTCCTTCCTGAAACCAACTTTTCTAAATCTTAGAGAATGGTTTGGGTTGGAAAGGACATTAAAGCTCATCTCCTTCCCACCCCCTGCCATGGGCAGGGACACCTTCAACTATCCCAGGTCAGTCCAAGCCCTGTCCAACCTGACCTTGGACATTTGCAGGGATGGAGCAGCCACAGCTTCCCTGGGCACCCTGTGCCAGGGCATCCCCACCCTCACAGGGAAGAATTTCTTCCTAACATGTAATCCAAAACTGGTCTTTGTCAGTTTGAAGCCATTCCCCCTTGTTCTATCATTCCACATCCTTGTAAAAAGTCCCTCTCTATCTCCCTTGGAACTGAAGCATGCTGAACGAAAAACAAAAAATAAATGATCCCAAAGCAGGCTGTAAACTTGTCCATTTCCCAGGTACCTGACTTTCTTGTTTGGGAGTCAGTGAGCTCATTCTGACCCTTGCCCAGGCCCCAGAGCCCCTCTTGCTGACATCCCTGGCAGTTCTCCCCTCCTTCCCAGGCTGGAGGCACTGGGATTGCTCACAGCTCTTTGATCAGGCAGTGCTCAGCTTGGGTGAAGCATCTCAGTCAGGGCAAGGATCCCTGACACTGGCAGTTTCGCTTCTGCTTTGAAGATTTTTCCCTAGACTTTCCAGCCAAGGATTCCTGCTCTCTTGCTATTCTCTTTGTTTCTTTTGTTCTCTCCAAATCCCAGCCCAGTGCAGTTACTCACTGTACAATAGACATTCACTCCTGCAACATCAGACCATTTTTCTCAATAATTTGGTTTTATATCAATATTGGAGTCTTTTATTTCACATCCAACTGTTTTCCCAGAATTGTTACATATTGTCTCTCCTTCTTCAAAAAAAAGGTACTTTGTAAAATATAAAGAATTTAGTATTTCTTCTATTGTCTTTTCAGCTGTCATAGCCAAACAGTTATATTAAATTCTACAAGGTGACTCACCAGCCTTTTGGGAGGATTGTTTTCTGCTTGAAAGTTCACAGAACTTTTCCACTGTGTTCTGAACACCTCAATAAACCACTTGAAAACTTAATTTGGTATGTCCTTTGTTGCCTACAAACTAAATTTTTTCATCTAAGCTGCCTCATTCTTCAATCTTGACTTCTCTCAATAAATTTTAAAACTGAAATTTTGCTTGGAATAGTTTTAAATGTCCAGGAAAATCAGCACTGCCACAATAACTGCATTCTAATGTTTACTTACTAAAAACTTTTTATAACCCTCTTAATTCAACATTTCTCACTAATCCATTTCATAGTTTGCTTTATATCACCTATGAGAGCATACGCTCATTAAATTTAATAAGGGACTTTACAGGGAGTTTTAATTTAAAACATGTCACACTCCCCTGCACTACATTTTGGTTAAGTTGTGCAGAAATCCTCTGAAATACTATCGGTCTCTTTACTGAGCCTGATGTTAAGAATTTCTGTGGTTTCTGGTTGTCCTTGGATTGTCCCCAAGGGCATCTGTCAAGAGCTGATGGACCCCTCCTGCTGCTCTGCAGAGCCCACACTGTGCTGTTTGCTACTGAATTAAAAACCAGCAACAAAGCAGGACTTCAGGGGAGATGATTTACCCTCTGCTTTAGGTGGGACGAATCCTCGGATGGAAGGGAATTTAGACAACACCGGAGCTGAAAGAGAAAGCAATCACAAAATCACAAAGTTGGAAAAACCCTTAAAGATCATCAAGTCCCACCTTTGAGCAAACACCACCAGGTCCACACAACCACACTGGAAGGTGCCACACCTGCCCAGTTTTTCAGATTGTCCTGGGAATGGTGAGTCTGCCTCTTCCCTGGGGAGCATTTTCCAATGCTTAGCCACTCTTTCCATGAAGAAATGTTTCCTAATATCTGACCTGAACCTCTCCTGGCACAACTTGAGGCCATGCCCGAGCTCTGTTATTCAAACTGTGATGCCTGGCTCAGAACCAAAAGTGCCGCCAGCCCTTCCCACTCATCCCAGAATTGTCAGTAACTCGCAGGACTACAGAAACTGGGGCAGAATTTTCACTTTTCAAGGTTAACATTCTATTGCTGAGCAAAACCCTGGCCTCAGCCAGAGCCCAGTGCAAGGGAGGCCATTATTGTCCCAGCAGAGTGTCCCAGAGTGTCCCAGCTGCCCCGAGGCTGAGAGATGGAGGGCAGTGGAGAATGCACACATTCCAGCTGATCCCCCTACCTGTCCGTCCTGTCGTGGATGTGCTCTCGCTCTCCCCCGTGTAGTGGATGGCAGAAATGGTCACCCTGTAGGCTCGATCAGGCAGCAGGGACTGCAGGGTCACGCTGCTGCTTTTGCCAGAAGCCATGATCTGCAACGGGGGAAAAAAGATCCCAGGGTTTGGGGTTCTCATTCCAGCTATTACTCACAGCTCAGGGTTTGGTGGGGCTGGCTCCTGGGATGTGAGGCTCAGAGCAGCATTCCTGCTCAGCTCAGCTGAGGAAGCCTGGCTGTGTCTTGCTGCTGGACTAGCCATGTCCAGGGAAAAAGCATCTTCCCATATAAAGACCCCAGTGTTCCCCATGGGAATGCAGCAGAAGTGCCTTACAACAGGATAACCAGGCTGTTTAAGTAGGGCATCTGTGTTTTAAAAGGATAATATTTAACCACCCTAAGCCAGAGGAGAAGTAGGTTTATCCCCTGCTCCTCTGCCTCCAAAAATTCCCCACCCCAGTTCAGGGAGGAGAGAAAGCTGCATAATCAGTGGTTTTTATGGAGGAAAAATATCTTAATTACAAAAGAGTCTTGGAGTCCTGCTTACAAAGCAACACATCAGCAGGAGGAGATTTGGTTTTGAGTCCTGATATCCTAATGGTGAACCTGACTGGAGTGAGCAGAGCTCCTCTGGTCACATTGTCCCTATGGGCCTCTGGCCCAGTGTCTGTGCCCTGCAAAGGAGCTGGAGACTCACAGTTTGCTGGGCAGCAGCATCAGAAACAGGGCAGTAGGTGATTTTGTAGTGCTGAACACGGCCATCAGGAGGGGTCCAGTGCACCTGGAGGCTGCTGGGGGTCTCGGAGTCGATGAAGAGGTTGGTGGGTGGGCTCCGGGAGTCTGTGACAAGGATGGAAGGTAAACAGTGTGAAAAGCAAGCAGAAATCTCTATAAATGGTAATCAGCACCCAGAGCAGATGTGGGAATCCTCAGCATCAGGCAAGAGGGAAAATAGATTCTGGAAGGATGAAGTTTGCCCAAGTACAACACACCACAACTCAAGCATTCAGCAATTTCAGGCCTAGAACATGGGGAAAATGCTTGGAGGAATGAAAGAGTCCTGAAAGCACAAGGAAAAGAGACCCACTGCACACATCATAAACAAACACAAAGGGTACTCAAACTGGAACTGAATTTCATCAAACTGGACAGGCAATTAAACCTGGATCACACATCAGACTTAATCCATCATAATTTCTAATATTTTTCAGCTTTTTCTGTTTTAAAATTGCTCCTAAAAACATCACAGATCATCCAGCACACCAGCGTTCTGTCTAGAGCTTCTGACACCAACACCCATAGCCCTGGAATGGGTCACACGTGGTGGCAGAGCTACTCCCTCTTCTCTTCCCTGGGATGTATGGATGGATCCCAAACAGGTGATGGGCTGAGCCAAACAGCAAGAAAAGAGACTGCCAGAGACCAAAGCTGAGCCATTTTTAACTACTACTAAATGCATTTCATTCCCTGGGGTCCTGCTGTGGAGCAAACTGGATCTGACGACAGAGGCTCTTATGCTGGAGGGATTTCTCTGAGCAGAGAGGGAGAGTGAGGAAGGGAAAGGCAGAGAGGGGCTTAATCAGCTCAAAAAGAGGCTCGAGAGCAGAGGGTCATCTACTCCTGGGGCTTGTTTCCGAGCATAAAATCATGTGTCTGCCCTTGAACCTGTGCTGGTGTGAAGACACAGAAGACTTGGACAGCGAAAAGGGAGAGTTTATTCAGAAGACACTAAAAATGATGGGTGAGCCCTAAAGATAGTCAAAGAAACACACCCAGGGGATGAGGTTTTTAGTCTGCAGTTTTGCCTGTAAGGATCTTCTGCCCACCCAGCAAAGCCTGGGGTGACCTTAAAGCACAGGTTGAGCCAAGATCCTTTGCATCTTCATTGATTCTCCTTCCCTTTTGTGTATAAAATGAGCTTACTTTTACTGAGGCTGATCCAAGATTGCAGCAGCTGAATCAGGCTGGAGGCTGTTGCTGTGCACCACCGTGAGGGAAAGCAGAGAAGAAAACAAGAGTGGGAATAAAATCACTTTGGCAGCAATTTATCAGTCAGTGCTGCATCTTTCCTGCCTGCACTGGCTATTTTCTTCAGCTGAGGCAAGGGGAGACTCTGCTTAAGTGAACTTTAAAGGGAAAGTTAGGGGAAGTCTTTAGAGTCAGATTTATCCTGGAAAGCTCTCAGGCCTGGCAGAATTTGATGGTGTGGATCTGACAGACAGGGGCCAGGCCAGCTCCTGAAGCTGCCCTGGAGGATAGAAGCATCTCTGCCACCATCTGTGTCTTTGTTTACCTCTTTGTTTACCTCTTCAACCTCTGGTCCTCCACAGGAGCAACCCCTGCTTCATCTCAGGTCTAACCAGCATCCTATGCACTAAGTACTCAAGAATAAAACCCTGGGCTCTACTCCATCAAAATGCTCACCTGCAATGATTATTATATATTTGCTACAAGGTAGGTTTTTTCCTGCCACAGGTTGAAGCTTCATTCCCACATTTCAAACCCTTTTATTTACCATACATTCTCTGCTAGGAAGAGCTCACTGTGGGGTTGGATAAAGAGATTTCCCAGCCCCAGGCTGGAGAAGCTGCTAGCACACAAACACTTTGTAAAACACTTCAGTGCAAAGCCAGCCAGGGTGGCTCAGCAGCATTTCCCATCCTAACCACCCTCTCCTTGTCCTTCAGGACTAACAAGGGATTGGTTTTTTTTTCTCTTTTTCCCCATGCAGGACGAAAGAACTCTCCTCAGTACAAAATAGGGTCCTTGTCTGATTCTCAGCAGGCTCAAAGCCACCCTTTCCAGCATTTTCCAAGGTTCACCATTCAGCATCACCTCCATGTCCCATCAGGTTCCTCTCAGGAAGGCATCATCTGCACTCCCCTGTGCTTGCTTGGAAGGTCTGTGTGGGTTTGAAGTACTTCTAAGGTTGTTTATTAGTATGACAAGTGATCACTGTGAAAGCCTTTGGTCAAGGATAAGGACTTTGCTACACTTGACAATTTATACAACAGGCTGTAAGGAGAGCTCAGCACAAATGAGAATTCAGTCTAAATATAACAGAGAGAGAAAAAGAGACATCAGAACCACGGGTAAGCAGCACCCTTTAACAATTTTGTAGTCTGTGGGAAATCCATCAGCATGCTTTTGTTCCTGCTCTGTCTCTTAGAAAGTCTGCAGGGAAAAGTTTGCTAACTGGGTTACTGAAAAATAATCCCAAATTTTCTCTTTCCTCTAGTCAAAACAAAGAATTAAAAAAACTCCAATTCCTCCAAGACAAGAAAGGACCTGCACCATATCACTCTCTCCGAATTTTCTCCTCCAGCTAAAGCTATTCACTGACTTTGAATTCATAAAACAACAAATTTCAAACCATAACTTTGAAACAACGTTTTTTTCCTACCAGAAAGATGAGAGACCTCATCCCAGTCCTTCCAAATGACACAGAACAGTGAGGAGTGTTGTTGGTTTTTATAAGAGGATGATGTTTCTGGTAACTTGTATTTTGTGAGGGATTGGTATCTGCAGGATCCCACGAATGTAACACATTTGGTCTCAAAATGGGTGTTTCAGGTGGGACAAGAATAAAATGAACTTGGTTTTCACCTCATCTGAGGGGAAGAGCTCAGTTTCATTTCACAAAACCAGAGGCAAAGAGCATTGCTCTGACCTGGC
The DNA here is from genome assembly GCA_013400515.1 of Erpornis zantholeuca. Lineage (NCBI taxonomy): Eukaryota > Metazoa > Chordata > Aves > Passeriformes > Timaliidae > Erpornis > Erpornis zantholeuca. The sequence goes on along the minus strand of VZTN01013617.1, from coordinate 23,113 downwards.
AATTTTTTCCCTTGACCTTCAAAGAATAAAGTATTCCAAGGAGGATGAAGGACAGGGAGAGAATCTTGTGTTACCAGTTCCTGCTGAGTTTCACTTCAGTCATTGCCCTTAAACTTCAGCATTTCTTGGAAATTCTACCAAGACATTTTTAAGAAAAACTTGACCTGTCCTTACAGAAAGAGATGGTACCAAGAGAGAAAGAGAGAAAAGCAATGATGAAAGCAAAGGAAAGCACTCCCTCCCTTCCACAGCCTCCTCTAGCACACACTTTTGATATTGTTCAGCACAGCCTGATCAGTGCTGTTCACCAGATTGCAACCCAAAGTCTGCCATCCTGAGGAGAAACAGAGAGCTTCCATCCCTGTTTCAGCCCTCATAATTTCATTTTATAATGAAAATTAAGGGGCAGAGGGCTCAAAAATCAGACCACGGGGTCTGGGGTTTCAGATAACATGAGAGATTTCCATGCTGGTTCTGAATGAGTTACTACCCACTAGCTCTGATGGTAGATTAACACCACTGGACATCCTGACCAGGCACAGAACAAGGTAGCAGCTTTTGCTTGAAATGCTGAAGATGATCCATGTCCCAGGATTTCCCAAAGCCCTGCCTAGTGCCACATCTTCCCATCCATCCATTGCACAAGCCTTCAGCAATTTTCTGGCATCCCCAAGTTTCTCCTGACCTTCCCAAGAGCAGCACTGGAAATCACCAGCCACCTCTTCTGTGCCACTTCTCCTCTGTTGCCACTTCTTACTTTAAACATGAGAAAATAATTAGAACCAAAACCATTGATTTCACATGCAAATATTGGGTGGGAGAAGCGTGGCAGTGTCCTGGCTGCTCCTGCAAAGGGACCAGCAGCACCCAGGCACTGAACCATGGGTTGGGTGCCCAGCTGCACACCTGCCTTCCTGCAGAACTTCTCTTTCTTCATGCAGAAGGCAAAGCCTGACGATTCCCAAGGCTCCTGCACAAGGACAGCAGCTGACAAGCAGAAATCAAATTGCTTTCCTGTCCCACTGGGGTGCCAACAGCAGCAAGGACTGGCTTGTGCAAATGTGCCTAGAAGGGCACTGTCACGTGTCCCTTTGCTGGCCTAAGAGAGCTCCTCTGACATTTCATAATTCATAGCTTAAAATATAGTAATTAATTGTCCTACACCCTCCAAACAGCTCTTATTGTTCTCTTGTCATCATATGTCAATAGGATGCTTGCTTTTTCTTTTGTCAGTATGCAGCTCCAAGGTACTTATCTGAGGTAGCTTCCTATAAAAATGTTATTATTATTTATTATTAATAAAACCTGAGCATCTTATTTCAAGATTACCATTTACTTAAAGTTTCATCAGCTCAACATCAGCCTAAATGAGTTTATTCTGCAGAGGAGGATGAGATCTGAGAGGGGAGGGAAGACTGCTGGTGTTGAATGGATTGTGTTCCATTCATTTCCAACAAAGCCATTTTACAGGCAATATTAATTACCAGGACCTCTGGGAGTGCCACTTTTTACCCTCATATCCTGCCTGTACAAAGCCAGATTTAGATAAAGCTTCCAAGGCAGAGTGTGCCTGCAGGATTCCCTCCCATATTTGTAAATACCCTCAGTGAGGCACAGCCCAGCAATCGCAGCCCAGGAACTCCTCACCCTCCTTACAGGCAATATTTTATTAACAGGAACCGTTCCTTGGGCAGCACAGTGACACATTCAGCTGAACAGCCTCAGAATTAATTTCCATCCACGCACTACCCAGAAGCAGAGGAGGGATGAAAAATGTATTCTACATGGAACATGTGCAAGGATTATCAGTTGCCTCTAAAATGCACCAGCCTGATGTGATTGTCCAGCCTCTGGCTCTCAGGACAGGTTGAGAACATTTTCAGACAGAACCTTAAATATCTCTAGACTTTTTCAGACATCCAGGTTTGGATTTCCAGAGCTGAAAACAGCACTCTGAGCTGCTGGTGTGCGCTGATTTGGGAGACATCCCATGCCCTGTTTGCCATCCCTGGGCTGTGGATCCCAGCACCGGTCACTTACTGGTCCTGTGGTGAACAGAAACTGTGTCGCTTCGAGCACCATCTTTGTAGTAGGCCCAGATGGATATTTTGTAGTCAGTGTTCTTCTGCAGGCCTGGCAGGATGGCTGTTGCCACATTTCCAGCGAGGGAGAGCTGCAGCAGGGGAGGAATGAGTCAGTCGCCTTCCCAGGCAGCCCCCGGCTGGCTCATGCCACCCGAGTGCCTGGCTCACAGACTGTCTGTGGGCACAAATGAGTTAGCACCGGGCTTTGGGGCCAAAGTTTACTGTTTGGGGTTGCACACGTGTAAGCAAAGGCAAAATTCCAGCCCTGAATAATGCAGAGCAGATGCTTGTGCGTGGCAGCCCAGTTAAAATTAGCAGCTCCTTCAGAACCACAACACAGAGCTCTGACACGAGGCAGTGCCTGCCTGGAGCACTGAAACCCTTTGCTGAGTTTACAGCTTTTAGAAGCCCCAGTACCTCTCTGTTGCAGCCCAAATGGAACATATTTGGTCTCTCTCATTGCAAGAGAGACTCAGGTATTAAGCCTCCATTTAAACTGCTGTTTGATATCATATTGAAAATAGGGGCTTGACATGGAAGAGGTCACCTGGTCCATCCCTGCCTTGCCTGCACCAGCTCTGTCTCTGGTCATTCTCCTCTGTGTGCTCCTCACTTGGACCTCACGCTTCCCAAAGAGCAGAATCCCAAAAGTATCAGTGCTTCCTAGCACTGAGGAGAAGAGAAAATGCTTCACCTTCTTAGAAGCAGTATCTCCAGCTATAAATACTTGAGTATTATCCTTTTCTTATCCACAGCATCTTGACATTGGGGGTTGGTGATCCTCTGCAACCCCAGATCTTTTTCTACTGAATTGCTTCTTAGCTATTTGTTCTACATCCTGTATACCTGTGGTTAATTATTCCTGCCTAAGCTTAATACTTTCTGCTTGTCCCTATTAAATTTCATCCTTGAGGTTTTCCAGAACACTTCTGCAATCTTCCCAGAGCCTGCAGGACTCTGCCCCCTCCCATCCCTGCTGCTTCCAGCACTCAAGGTGACTGGTCTACTGACAGCCAGATCCAGGAGGGATCCTGCTGAACTGTTCAATTGCTGGAGTGCATTTGCCTCAGTAGCTTTACCCAGCTCTCTGCCACTCCTGCAGGTGAGTTCAGAGCCAGCCCAGCCTCCCCAAAGCTCTGTGTGGGCTTGTACCTCCTGAGGCTTCTCTCCACTGGCTGTGCTCCACTTGATCTGATAGACAACCACATCCGAGGCAGCGACAGCTTCCCACTGCAGGCGGAGGCTGCTCCCAGAGAGCTCGGTGACCTTCAGAGCCCGCGGAGCAGGGACCTTCACTGGGGGATGCACAAGGAAAGGAGCTGAAGTGCAGGCACTGACAGCACCTTGTCAGAGCCAAGGCGGGGAGCAGATGGCTGGGGAGCAAAACATCAACCAAGCAGATGTCTGAGACCAGCCTGTCTGTCACTTCCTCAGACCCATATGACAACAGTCATCAGGATAGACAGGGGTAAATTATTTTTAAAGCCCTAATTAAGAAAGATTATCTCATTTATGGAGAGGACACATATCACACTGGTTTTGTAAAGGGAAGAAGGTTAAGAGGACTCTCAAGGATGCAGAGGTTAGAGATACATCATGCTTTTCTACATTTGCTTCTTTTCTTTACCCCTTCCACCTCATTTCGAGCATAACACAATTGGACATATTCCACACACAAAGAACAGCAGCCATCTGTGCTCTGTGCAAGGGTTTTGGCCACAAGGTGCTGGGGCCACTCCAAAACCAGTTCAGATGCACACAAACCAACTTTGTCACCTCTTACTGAGACCAGAAGTGTTTCTGTTCCCTACTTACAGGTGGTGACGTTGCCAGTAATAGGAAAGGAGTCCCCTTCATCGTATGTAGATCTGACACTGATGAAGTATTGGGTGAGGGAGGACAGAGGTCTCAGGACAGTGGATGTTGCAGTGCCAGGAACTTCCACCTGCAGTGGGGGAGTTGTGTGAGTATTGTTTGAGGCAGGCTGAGACACTTGGGCTTGTTCAGCCTGAAGAAAAAGAGACACCTTATTGTGGCCTTTCAATATTTAAAGGGAGCTTATAAGAAAGATGGGAACAGACTTTTTTAGCAAGGCCTGTTGCTATAGGACAAGGGGTCCTGGCTTTAAAATAAAAGAGGTAGATTCAGATGGGATATAAGGAAGACTTTTTACAACAAAGGTGGTAAAACACTAGCACAGGTTACTCAGAGAGGTGGTGGATTCTCCATCCCTGGAAACATTCAAGGCCGGATTGGATGGGGATCTGAGCAACCTGATCTAGTTGAGGATGTCCCTGCAGGGGAATTGGGCTAGATGGTTATGGATGTCCCTTCCAACCCAAACCACCCTATGACCCTAGAGGGCACAGGTGAGGTCAGCATGTGATGATTACTGCAGCCAAAGTGCCCCTATCAGAGTTAAAACACTGCCAGTACACAAGCTCTCCCTGAACCATGCAGCTGAAGGACAACAGGGCATTATCCAACTCCCCAAGTTGCTTTTCCTTCCCCCAGCCCCTGAGGACTCACCTCTCCAGCGTTGCCCCCTCTGCTAGAGACGTAGGTGACGTGGTGAGCCCGCACGGCCGGGGACGCTGCCTCCCAGCTGACCCGCACCGACGCGTGGCTGAGCTCGGAGAAGCTCAGGTACCTGGGAGGGCTCAAGGCCACTGCAACAACAGTGACAGCGCTCTGAGCCTTCAGGGGATGCACAATGGCAATGCCACCCGCTGCCTGCTGCTGCTCTTAGATGATCCCACCTTCAACTAAGAGGCTCATTCACTATGCAGGCAAATATTCTCTTCATTCACTACCACGCACACATCTGGGAGGTGATGAAGGGCTGCCACAGATTTAGGTGAGGATGAGCCAGATGATTGCCTTTTTCCACCCCAGACTTCAAGGAACACCTCTTTCAGGAGTCCTTTTCTACCAGGGGAACACCACTCTTTTTTCGCAGCTCACCATGCAATTAGAGATCCCCTTGGGGACCAATATTAGCTTCAGATCCAGCAGGAAAGAGGCAGCGTGTTTACAAGCCACATGCACAATATGGGAAGCACCTCATTTAACACATCTCTCCTGCCTTTAGTGTTTAATAACAACTCAGTGAGCAGCAGCAGCACTTACGGGTGGTTTCCTGGATGCTGGCTGGATCACTGGCATCTTCCCCATACATGGCATACACGGCCACAGAGTACCCAGTGCTGGGGGACAGCCCCTCCAGCAGCACCTCGGGCTGGGTCACCTTCACCTGCCAACAGAGAGGGGCTTTGGGGTACCCTTCAGCTCTAGGGTACCTCCCAATGCACTTAAGAGAGCAGGACCTTACAGAGACACCAGCCAAGGTCCCTTCGGTTATGCTTAGGGACATCTCCAATCTAGAATGGGCTTAAAATCATAGTAGCACAGAATATTCCCAGTTGGAAGGGACTGACAAGGATTGTTAGAATCCAAGTCCCGTTCCTGAACAGGCAAACCCCAAGAATCTCACTGTGTCCCTGAGAGCATTGTCCAAATTTTCTTTGACTTCTCTCAGGCTGCTGCTGTGACCATTCACAGCCTGTTCCCATGCCCAACCACCCTCTGGGTAGAACCTTTTCCTAATATCTTACCTGAACCTGCCCTGACACAGCTCCAGCTGTTCCCTTGGGTCCTGTCACTGATCACACAGAGCAGAGAGGGGAGCTGCCCCTCCACTTCCTCTCACGAGGAACCTGCAGACCCCGATGATGCCTCCCCTCATTCTCCTCTTCTCCAGTCCCTTACCCACCTGGGCAGGTGCTCTGCAGAGATCTCTGCTCTGCCTCTCTTCCCCTGGGACACCAAACCCTTTGGGGATACACAGCACCTCCTCCTACTCTGCTCTGCAGAGCCCTGAGTCTCTCACACCAAAATGCTGCTGCTCTGGGTGGGCTCAGGGGGTACTCGGGAGTTGTGATCCGGCTTTTCTCAGACACACGGGAAGCTCAGGCAGGAGCGCTGCCCCAGAGCAGCCGGGCTGCTGCCATCTGCTGCTAACACGGCACGGGCACAGCTCTGGTCCCGCAGCCTGCTCGCTGCAGGAAGGCACCACGGGGACATTTAGGAGTCTGCACACATTAGGAGCACAGTTTATAAAAACCTGGGAACATTTTAATGCTGGTTTTGCAGACCTCCCATAAGCCTGGAGCATTGCACTCTTATAAGGATTACGTCAGGGAACTGTGGAAATGTTTTAGTATGCTGAAATACAAATTTGAGTGTTGCTCTTGCTTCAGATGTTATGAATCTTATAAAATTCCCATGATTATGCACTGAAAGCAGAGTATTAATTGTTCTGTTTTGAAAGCCATCCTGAAATTGCCTCTATTGCTGTTCATTCAGAGGGGCAATCTTAGTCAAAGAAGCAATAAATATTCCTCCCTACTCACTTTGTTTTTTAAAATTAGTATCCTCACCCTACAGATACTTCAGGATAATGCATTAAAATGCACAACAAAGGGTTCTTAGATGGTTTTAAGGATTTTCCATTCATCAAGCATTATTTTATTCATCTGCAGTGTTGTAGGTCTGTTTTCAGATGCCAGCAAAATCCATCCTAACACATTTTCAATTAACATTTAAAGATATACACAGTCAGGATGTTTATGTACAGCCTCGAGGATACAGCAATTACACCTGGGGCTGCAAGGACGTGAGTTCAGTGCCTGGGTTTCCAGGGCCCCAGGAGGCAGTCAGATCTCTCCCATGCCTTAATTTTCCACTTGAAACCTTCACAGTTATAAACAGTTTTGAGACAAATCATAAAAAAATAATCTTTCACGAAAGCTCTTTCTGGCAATAATTCTGACATATTCTTTTCTTTGACCACATGACACCAATTGCCAAAGCTTAGAGCTAGCACTAAACTCAGCCCAGAGGGAGACGAGAACCAGTATTATCATTGTCACAGACTCTACCTCTGTTGTGTAGTCCTCTGCTCCATCAGGGGCTGCAGAGCAGAGCACCAGGTAGTGCGTGGCTCCCTGGGCTGCCTTCCAGCTCAGCCTCAGACTGTTGTGGCTCAGCTCAGAGACACGCAGGGAGCGAGGGGAAGACAAAGGCACTAAAGAGAAAAACAAGGCACAAAGGTCCCTTCAGTGTATGAAGTCTGAAACAACTCAAAACCCAGGGGACTCCTGGCTTTACAACAGCTGCTGCAAGCTGGTAGGCACCCACCCCACATCTAACTCAGTCCCTACTTTGCAGAGAGTTTAATTCACTCGGAGCCCATGGGTAAAAGAACCAGCAAGGAGTTACAACATGTTTCTAGTACAGTGTGTTACTGCCACATTCTGCTTTGCAGAATGACACAGGTGGAAAGGGCCCCTGGAGGTCTCTGGCCCAGCCTGCTGCTCAAAGAACAGAACTCAACTCTGGTTGAGTTCTGAGCATCTCCACAGAGAAGGAGAGCCACAGACAGCCTGAACTTGAGGAGGGAGGAAACGTACAACATCAGGCTCCAGTCTGAGACGGTCAGAGAGTGAGCTCTGCTCAGCTTTCATCACCACCCCTCAGCATGGTTCTCCGTACTCACGACCTACGTGTGGAGGTGACGCCTCTGAGCCCGTCCCCCCGCGCCGTGTCGTACACGGGGATCACCGACACCAGGTACTCCGTGTGCGAGGTCAGGTTGGACAGCTGCAGAGAGGACACCGCTCCCTCTAAAACCACCTGCAAGCACAAGGGAGGGCTGCCAGGGCGGGGAGGTGCTACTGCTCCTCAGCAATGGAATGGCTGGGCCGGTCATCCCTGGCCAGTGTGGCCTCTCCATGGCAGATCTGTGCCCAGAAACACGAAGCCCAGTCGCTCTCTGCACTTCGTGCTAGCTAATGTCTCCCCAAAGCAGAGAGGTGAGAGGCAAAAAGGATTCTTGTCCTCTGAAGCTGGGATCTGTGCAAACACTGAGCACAAGACTCTGGTCGTGCTCTCACTGAAATCAATGGAAATTCATCCACAATTCGGATTTGCTTTTTTGAATCATACCCATCGCAGGTGAGTATCCCTGCACAGCTCTCTGTACCTGAGTGTCCTCTTTGAGTCAAAACACATGATTTAAGGAGGGCATAACCCTGGCTAAGAGAAAAATCAGCGTCTTCTGTCTTATCACCCTCTTACCTCATCACATTTACACTCATGGCACATTTAATTTCATCTCTGGCTTAACTGATGTCCCACTACCACCCTCTTTTTGTCTGCCCAAGCCTCCTTAAATTGCCAACCACCACCTGGAAGCTGTGGCAGTCTCAGGTGTCCAGGGAAAGGCCTCTCACCTCTTTGGGGGTCCCACCCTTGGATGGATAATACACAACCCGGTATTTCTTTGGTGGTCTCAGAGGAGGGCTCCAGGCCAAGTGCATGCTCTTGGAGGTCACAGCAGATATTTTCAGGTCAGTTGGGCTGAGCTGGGGACCCATGTTCACAGGGGTATCTTTCACAGAGCTGCCTAGGAATTAAAAACACGCCTATTTTCTTATATTCACGCTTCTCGTGCCAAACGTACTTTCCAGCTCATAAATATGAGTGACATTTTTTAAATCAAGTTGCAGTCTCCTTCCCTATAGAGTATAAAAACTGTTCCAGACTGCTCTGAAATAAATGTTTTAAAACTGGGTGTACAGAGAACATAAATTCTCCATAGAGAACAGGCTGTGTATTTTGCTGGATGTTGCAAAAAATTCTTCAACACAAGTCTGCATTCCACAATCACAAAAATTTGCCAAAATTAACAAGAAAAAATTAGTTTGGCTTCTTTTTGGACAAGCCCATTTTTCTTCAGCCTAACCTTCACCTTTGTAAAATGTCTAATTATGTGAAATACAAATCAGTAAGAACAAATGAATTGATTAATAGGAATCTCCAGAGCATTAAAATTAAATTATGCTTGAAATTTAGACTTTCCCATTCTGCTTAGGTCAATCTTAGAGCAGAAAGAGGTGGAAATATGTACACAGTATTTCTCCTGAGGATCTAAACTAACATCTGGAGTGGTCCTTCATGCTCTTCATCGTGCAAGTTCTTCCCAGCAAAGGAAAGAATTGGCTGCTTGATTTTAACTTGTTGGAGATCCAATATCTAAAGTTTTGTGGAGGAAATAAAAAAAGCTCTGAGGTGTTTTATTTCCTCATCCTACCTCCTCTTTGACTTCTCACACTTTCCCTAGTATATTTTCCTATTAGTTCTCCTGCTTTTTCTGCCTCTTTTTGGTTGGAAAAAACTCAGAAAAGAAGATGGCTACAACACATTTATCACACCACACGATAAAGGAAGAGGGAAAGGAAGCCCCTTTTCCTTGCAGTGGTTATTATTGCTTTGAGGTGGTTTTATCCTCCCAGAGGAAGGGGATGGTGAGCAGCAGGAAGCTCAGCCCTCAGCGAGGATGCCCCACTTCACCTGCGGTTCCCTTGTGGCTCCTCTCCTCGATCCTGGTGCACAGGACCCGTGTGAGTTTTCCAACCAGGGAGCTGAGCAGGGGGAAGTCCAGCACGTTGTACACGGTGAGCTCCAGCGGCTCCGAGGCCACCTGCCTCAGCTCCGCCTCGTCCGCGTTCTTCACCCCTGCGACAGAGAAGGAGGCTGAGAAACTCCCCACAGGTGAGCAGAGGGACCCCCCACAGGAGGGTTTACCACCACCCTGCTCTCCAGGAACAGCCTCCCAGCCATCCCAGCCTTAAATGGCTACCTAGAAACAGAGACTAGACAGGAATAAAGGAGGGATTTACCAATGAACTTACCAATGGCAAATATCTCTATGCCCAGGTTTTTCAAGGTCTGAGCAGCCAGGTTGGCATCATCCTGGGATTTCCCATCAGTCAGGAGGATCACCAGCTTCTCAGCCTCCAGCCGGGCCCCAGCCTCTGGTTTCAGATTCTGCTCCAGGACGTGGGTGAGCGCCAGACCTGGAGAGGAGCAGAGGTGGAGGTTGTGCCACAGCCCTCCAAACAACTCCAATGCCTTTACTTTCTGCTCCCCAGCAGCCACGGTCCCCACAGAGCACATTATCCCATGGGAACAACTTCCCCCACGGTGGCTGCATGGGCTGCTCAGAGTCCTGCAAGGTGGAGTTACCTGTAAAGGTGTTGCCGCCCTTGTACCGCAAACTCCTCACAGCCTCCAGCACCTGTTCCCTCGTGGAGTAAGCGCTCAGATCCCACTCCGTGCGGGGGTCACTGCTGTACTGGGACAGCCCTGGAGAAGACAGGAGCTATGGGCATCCAGCCAGCCCAGGTGAGCTGCAGGACACCCACTCTGGGAGTTGGTGTCAAGATTGCCAAGGAGGATGACATAAAATAATGAAAGGGGCTGGGGGTGAGCAGATAGGGCTTCTAACTCCACTTCTCTGTGTGGTTCTGAGAAAACAGCACGAAGTTCAGTGAGGGGAGGTTTAGGTTGGCTATTAGGAAAAGGTTCTTCCCCCAGAGGGTGGTCAGGCACTGAACAGGCTCCTCAGGGCAGTGGTCACTGTCCCAGGCCTCACAGAGTTCCAGGAGCATTTGGACAATGCTCTTGGGCACAGAGATTCTCACCCTGGGCTTCTCAGGGTGTTCTGTGCAGGGCCAGGACTTGGACTTGATGATCCTTGTGGGTCTCTCCCACCCCAGGATATTCCATGGTTGTACAGTCCTGCCATGCAGGCGGCAAAGGAATGCCTCAGGCCCAAGGGGTAACAGGGGTACACACCCCTGCCATGATGATCAGAGGTATTTGACAAGGTGTCAAACTTAATCAGGGTCAAGCAATCAGTTTCAAGGGATGAGAGGGATTTACACCAACCTATTTCATGTACAGCCTGGCTGTCAGCAGCACTCTGAGTGGGAAACAGCCCCATTGTGGCATTGCCAGTGCACCCAGTGCATTGGGGGCTGAGCACCTCATCAGAGATGGCAGCAAACCCCAAAAGTGTCTCAGCATCACCACCCAACCTGGTGCTGCCCAAAGACAGCACTTGTCTTCACTGTGCAGATATTTTTCACAGCCACTAGAGGACAGAGCTTGCTACCAGATGGGAAAAGGTCTGCTCTTCCAAGAGCAAGTCTATGACCACATCCTCAAGGAATAACAGCTCCCAAGAGGAGCACATAACCACAGGGACAAGAGACCAATGCCCCTGCAAACATCAACATCCCAAGGTCAGGAAACAGGAGCATGTCCTACCTACTCTTATCTTGTCTTCTGAAATACTGAATGGGGAAATCAAATTGCTCAGGAACTCCTTAATGAGCTTGAAATTGTTGCGTCCGATGCTCCAGGACCCATCCACAAGCAGGACGATATCAGTCATTGCAGGTGTGTCACACTGAAAGTGGGAGCCTGGAGGGCAAAGTGTGATACTGAGAGAAGAAATTGTGAGGAAAACCTGCTTCAGTTTGAAGATAAAAAGCAAATCTGCTGTGTAGGGCCTTGTCTGGATGGTGGAATGGACCATCTGCCAGTCTGGCACATCCCAGCATCTTGTGAAAACCACGGAGCTAAGGATAACCCATCTCAGTACCGAGAACTGGAGTGGTGTGCAGCTGCACCTCTGCAAAGAAGGGGTTAAATCTCTCAGGAAGCATGTGCTAACCCCAGCACTGCCCTCTGCAAGTTGTCAGCTCCATTCCTTCTCAGCCCCAGCCCAGTGCTTCCTTTTATCTAGCCTAAGCCTCCAAGAATTGCAGGTGATTGCTTAATTCCATTCCATCACGAGATCCCCTGTGGGCTACAATTATTTCATGGCTTTATATTAAATCCAATCTCTCCGTAAAAACCTGCTGGCACCATGGATACTCCAGCCCTGCCTTCCTCCCCACCCCAGCCCTTCAGCTTAATGGAGGATAAGATAAGGCATGTTGATAATTGAATGCATCTTCCTTGAGTATCTCTCAGATGGGCAATTTTCCATCTTTGGTGGAGGGGAAACAGATGATCCCATTAAGATTTATCAGGGTCCAAAGAGGTTTGTCTCTGATCACAGACATGGATTTCTACTGGGCCAAAGGGGCTGCTCTGGCCCATCCCATTCCCATCATTTCACCAGAGCTGGGAGCCATCCCAGTCTTGACTGAATCTGAAGGCCCCTCATGGATCAGTTATGTGAGAAACACGAAGAACAAGCCCAGAAGGAGGAGCAGGCAGGGTAACAAACATCCCTGGTGCTTGGAAAGGAAACACCTTGGAAAGGTCCAAGGCTGGGGGTGTTCTGCTGAAGAACACAAATGCTTACACGAACCTGCCAGAAGCATGGGGAGATGACAACATGAAGAGAGAACAGTGCCAAATCAATTAAAATCAATAAATTAAATCATCTGGAAGGAATTTTTGGCCTAACTCCAGTTTTCCTTAGAATTCATGTTATTCTGCAGAACTCCAAATTTCTCTAGTGAGCTCTGACAGCTCCCAAAGCATGACCTAGTGACTGGAAGCACAACCAGCAGCCCTGTACTCCAGGGGGGGCAGAGGCTGGGATGGAAAGCTTGAATTCAATGTTAGGGAATTGTTAGGGAGTGTTAGGGAAAACAGCAGGGAAGAAGGAGCAAGGCATGTTTGAACCCCCTCTCACCTCGCCTCAGTGAATCCTTTGGGGGTTTTTCTTTTCCTGGGGGCTCTCGCTCTGCACTTGCAGGAGTATGCGGGGATGACTTTGGGGTTATTGATGTTGTTTCTGTCACGCTGGCCTCCCCACTGGGCTGGTTTCTTGTCGTTTCTCCTGAGCTCTTTGGCTGAATCCCCTTCTGCCTTTTCTTTTCAGCTCTGTCCTTTGCTGTGCTCCAAAGAGAAAAATCCCATTGTACCTAACTGTGTAACCCCCATGCAACCCCACTCCTCAGCTGATTTAAGCCACATTTGGCACAGGTGTAGGGGACTCAGAGAGGGTAAAATTCCTCTCCACAGATTTATGCAAATAGGTGGATAGACTGACACCACCTTCATTCATACCTCTCTGAGAGGGCTGCATGCGTGCTCAGGAGTTAATGTTAGTAATGGATCACATCGCAAGTTTGTCCTTCCCATTATCCTTCATGATGAAAAACAATGAATATTTATAAAATATAAACCAGGGAAAACATCCCATGGCACCTCAGACCCAGCTGCTCTCCAGAGCTCAGCAATTTGTGAGTCAAAAATACCCTGAGCTAGTGCAAGACTTTTTGGATAATGGCCCTGATGGATCTTTCTTGCATCAACAGGTGTCATTCCCTTTTGAGCTCATGGAAACATGAGACTCTGTAGTTACATACAGTCCTCAGCCAGGGAGGTTGAGGAAATCCTTCTTGTAGAGCACCTGCAGCCAGCCTTGGGACACAAACTTAGGGAGAAATGCACCATTAGCCCCAGTGCGTAGGGAGCAGCTTGTTCTCCAAGGATCCACATCCAGCTGAAGGATAACTTTGCATCTGCTGGATTCAGACACCTAGATGTGCATTTTCAGCTTGGCTGGAACGAGGGGCAAATATTTTTAGGTGGCTTACTGTGTTCCTGTAGCCAAGAATTGTATGCAAAGGATGAGACCAGGCATGCAACTTTCACTGACAGAATGTAGCTGATGAAGGGAGGTCACAGGGAGAAAGAGGGAATGGTTTTAGGGACAGCTGTATGCTCCAACCATGGCAGCATGGCACAGAGCCTGGCTCAGAATCAATCCCCTGTGACTCCAGGATGGTGACAGCACCCACCTGTCTGTGACAAGGCAGTGTTTGGGGGTGGTGGGGTGGCCTCTGCCACCCTGCTGTGCTCAGCTGCCGAGCTCCCCGAGGAGGTGAGGTTCTTTCCTGATGCAGCTCCTGCGTTCCTTCGGTTATTTCTAGTCTGGGATGCATTTTTGAGTTCCTCTACTGTAGGAGGATCAAAAACAGAGAAATTGCCCATCTAGAGAGGCCTGTGAGCCACAGTCCCTCCCTCATCACCTGAGTCTTCCCAATCTCCCTTTCTAACCTTCCAACCCAAGCAGTACCAGGCTCTGTGATTGCCAAAGGCTCTGGAGGACATTTGCCAGAGGATGAGCTCTGCACAGCCACATCGGCAAGAGCCTCAGGAGCTCTGAGTGGGAAAATTCAGCCCTCTCCACTTACTCACAAATTTCCTCTTGGCAAACAGGGCTTCCTGGGAGCCATTGAGCACGTAGACCTGCAGCGTGTATTCCTTGGTAGGGCTCAGCCCTCCCACCGTGGCTTTGGGAGTCTTGGTTTTCAGCATGACTTCTTGCTCTGAGTCCCCTGAGGTGGGATGAAGACACAGTTTGGAGCCTGTCAAAGCTTAAATTTAAGCTGACAGCAGCAAAAGCAGCACTGAAATGCAGGGAATGTCTGCCTAGGGACTACAGTCAGCTCCTATTTATTCTTTAAATTTTGAGGAGCTCTGATTTTTTTCTCTTATTCTCAATGTAGAGTTGAGAAGATAGAGGTGGGGTTTTTTAAATCCCTGATATGTGCCCAAATTAGAAAATTACTTCCCACCCAGTATTAGTGCAACTCGCACCAGCTTCCCCAGGATCTGTGGAGTGAAAAGCTGGTGTTCAGAGTGTAAAGGCTGGCAACTGCTGAATGAAAACACCTAACTGATTGGGGTCATAAGTGACAAAATGAGGAAGGGCTCGGTGTCTCTGGAGGTCACTGCTGGCACTTGGGACTCATCTTACTTATACCAGCTGTGCTGTCTCTGCCCCTTCTCTTTCCAAGGGTGGCTCCTGCCTGCAGGACGCAGCTCATTTTTGGGGCTGGCGCTGCCTCCAAACCCCTCCACAGCCATGTCCCAAGCTGTTGGACCCTGTCCCAGGAGTGGGATGCCTTGACCAGCCAAGAACTGGGCATTTCCATGTTGGCAGGGCTGTGAGCAGATGGAGTGAGGCAGCAATTGCTGCCCCATGGGCTCTGTGCTGCACAAAACAGAGAGAGGCACAGCAGCTCCCTAAACCCCTCTGACCAGGAAAGGTCTGCAAGCTTTAAATCAAGGAGATGGATCTGTTTCTGACCCAGCCATCTCTGTGCTCCTGCCTAAGGCTGGAAACTCCTCAGCCTAAGAGGGAAAGCCTCAGGCATGTGCTGGGAGTGCTGGTGGGGATTCCCTGCATTCCTGGGATGCTCATCAATCTCTGCTGAGCTGAGGCTCTGGGGAGGAGCAGGGCAGGGAAGGAATGAGAAACCTCCTGCTCCAGCTTGGGAAACAGGTGGGGGCTGAGCTAAAAGATCACAGAAGCTGCCGCCCGCGCTCCTGCCTGGCAGCTCCCTTTTCCGGCTCTCTGGGAAAGCGGCAGCGACTGGAAACTGAATGCCAGCCATGACTAAGGATGCCTCCAGCCCCTCCTCCCTGCAGAGGGACATTGTGTCCTTCCAACACCACCAGGTCCAATATCTGAAATCAGGGAGTAGGGGTAGGGAGCAAGAGGGATGAGCCTCCCCACACAAATAGGGTCAAAGGCTTCCCATTCTGTGTCCCTGTAGGTGGTGGGAGTTCCTACAGAAGAGCTACAGAAGAGCCAGGCAATGAAACTTTTTCATTTTTTCTCACAGAGTCCCAAAGAACAGCATTTCTGGCTAAATGTTTCCCCTAGGATGAACAGAGCTGAATTTCATCTCTTTCCTGTGAATGAGTGATAAAGGGACGGGGCTTGCACTGCTCCCATGGTGGCCAGAGAGGCTCCTTGTCCATACTACATGTATAGCCCAGTGAAATCAACACCTGGAACCAGAACAGGCTGTGGGTAGTTCCCTCTGCCTTGTCTCTATCCCCTTAAGGTCTAACTAATGCTCATCCTTAGAGCCTGCTGTCCGCCAGACGAAAGGTGGAGCTCAGTCCCTCTCGCGCACACAAATCTCTGCGGCTCTGCTGTCCAGGCTGTCAGCACATACCTGCCATGGGCTTTACCCGAACTTTGTAGCCACTGATGTTCCCTTCGGTCTCTTTCCACTTCATCTGGAGCCTGTCTTCTGAAAGGACAGTGAGTTTCAGCCGGCCTGACCCTGGGGAGGAGGAGACGTGTCCATGCTGTTATGGTGCAATTCCTCCCACAAAACCCCCATGTGCTGCCTCCTCTAAGGACGTGGGAACAGCAGCAGTGCAAAGGGAACCTTCACCATCCCAGGCAAGCCCTCAGCATCCCCTGGGGCTACATGGTAGCTCCTGTAGTCCCCTTGCACCTCTTCAGGCCTGGAGCCTCCCATGCAAAGAGGAGTTCCTCAGGGGCTCATTTTATACCCCTGCAGAAAGGTAAAGCAGCCTCCCACAGAGGTGGGGGCTTTCTCTGCACCCTTTGTGTCTTGAAGGGCTCTCCCAGGAGCTTTCATGCTGAATGTTTTTTACAGTGAGAGTGTTCAGTGCAAACATGTGAAATGGGAGGGCATCAAACAGATAAATGGGTTCAGAAAGGCTCTTCAATAGGCTTGGGCTGCTGAGAAATACAGACATTCCCAGCTGATGGATCCCACACTTCTGCAGAAAGATCATTTCAGAGGCTGCTCCAAGGACCAGCTGAGTTTAGAAAGAAGAGAGAGAAAAGAAAGAAAACCTGATAAAGTGTAAATAACAGCTCATGGCAGGACCATAACTCACGGGCACCAGCTTGTATCAGTTTGCTGCAGGGAGCTGTTAACTAAATGACAAATCCTGAGAAAAAGATAGTATCAGAGAAGGAAGTAAAGAGAAGAAAGAGCACATTCCCTTATCATGTCCAGATTTCACAGCTATCTGTTAACCCCAGCTAGGTGTCTGAGCTCATGTGTCACTCCTTGAATCAATGATTCCTGTCGTACAAATGTCACCATATGAAACTTTTTCACTTGGCTGGATGGAGGATGGCAACTCAGCAGATTTCTCTCCCCTCCTTCTGACACTGTGCCCAGAGCTGCCTTTCCAGCAGGATGCCCTAATTTGCAGTGAGTGAGCACACTATAAACATCTGCACCCAAGTGCTCCCCCTCACTTGCAGCTGTTACCAATCTCTTTCCCTTTGCAATTACTCACGAAAAAACCCCACTTAGGATGACCTGGAGTTTCTGCTCAGTGCTGCCAAACTGTCACCCAGGGCTCCTCAAGTCCCTATCTGGTCTTGCCCTGACACCTCCTGACATCCCTGCCATGATGTCATGACCCAGGAAAGCAGTGAGAGCTGGCAGTGAGGTTCCTGCTTGTCTCAGCCCAACATCTGTGCCTTAACCTTTCCTTGCAGAGACTTCCTGCAGGCTGCCCAACAAGCAGATAACTATTTTGGGAAAACAAAGCTTGGATTCACTTCTCACCCCAGGAAAATCTGAAGAGGAAGAAAGAAAACAGGGGAAAGAGGGGTGAAGGGCAAAAAGCAAATCCCAAAATCATGCCTAAGAGAAATGGTAAAAGATCATGGAACAATGAGGGGAATTCATAGTTAGATTAAACATGGAGTTGTCTTCTTTTGGCCAGTTGTGGTCCAGCTCCTTGGGCATCACTCTAGGAGCCCAGAAGCTAAAAAGACAAAAATGTCCCCAGACAGACTAGAAAGGACATCATCCTCTAAAGCACCATTATGTGCTGGATGCAAATGATCCCCAGTGCCATGAAAGCTCCACTGTTTCCTTGCCCTGCGTTAGATGTGCACTATTTGATGCTGTAACCTTGCTCTCCAGCTGACAGGGAGTTAAGCCCAGGCTTAACTGCAGAAGGCTGGAAGACACACAGCAGGGAGACACTTCTGTCCCAGCCCTGCAGTGCCATCGCCTCTCCAGAAACCTTTGTGCTCTTCCACAGAGCATTCAAGCATAGCATTAAGGTGGTTCTTCCACATCAGAAAGGCTGTGCTGAGGTGCTGTAGGTATTTTCTCGTCACTCTGGGGAGCAGGATGATACAGGAGGAATCACCTCCTGCTTTCTCACCCAGATGTTGCACCATGTTTCATCATATACACCCAAAGCAGCAGGAAGGTGCAGCGACTAAAGAAGTAAGACCCTTTTTACTTCCTATTTCTCAGGCTCCCCCAGATCACAGAACCCACTCACTGCTTGCACAGGCTGAAATGCCTCCCTGGTGCAAGGGAGTGGCTGAGCTGCTGCAGAGATGAGGACAGGCCTGGAGGGGTGGGGAGGGATGGAGGGACTCTCCCTGATCCCTCATCACTTTCATGCATGGGAAAGGCTTTGGAGCTTCACCAACAGACACCAGAGCTCAGCAGCTCCCTGAAATCCAGCCTGCCTTTGCTAATGCCCCTCACAGTGGTGCCACTGGCAACGGGAAGGGCTGGGCTATCCAGGGGACAGACAAACCATAGGGAACAGCCCCACAAGGGCAGACAGGCTCCTTACCTTGGCCCACTCGTCCCCAGACATGGCTCACCACAGGCAGGCAGGCAAGAAAGAACCAAGTGCGAATCAGCATCGTGACCAGGACCTACAAGAGGGCAAATGTCAGAAAGGAGAAGTAAAAGTCATATTTCATCACATCAAAATCCAGATTTTTGCTGTCCTCAGTTAAGGCACCACAAGCTAGGATGGCTGCTATAGGCATCATTGATGGCACTGAAAGGGTGGGTGGAGAAGCACACAGATTCACCTGCAATTCCTACATATTATTTTATGGTTTTGGTCTCTCTAACACAGCTTGGACTCAAGCTCGGTGCCTTGGACTAAACTTGGAATAAACCTGGCAGGGAGCACTCAGCCTGCTTGGGCCTGGGGCTGGGCACTGCTCTCTGGGCAGGACAATCTCAGCAGTGAAACTCAAAGTGGTGGATTCTGCCCTGATCGTGGAAATCAGCAACACTGGCAAATGACTGGACAGAGAGATTCCAGATTAACTTCTGGTTTAAATGGTACAGAAGTAATTATTTCTGATTACCTTGACCAAGATCATTATGGGTGCACAGGCAGCACCTTTCTCGTGTCCCTGCCGGGCACACACCAATCTCAAACTGTCAAGGTGTCTGCTTGGGGAAAAGCACAGAGAGGAGCAGCCAGGGTCCTCAAACCACAGATTTAATGACTTCAGTTGCTGTGATAAAGCAATTTCGCAGCAGGAGGGGTCCACAGACCCAGTGGAGTTTGTGTGTGAACAGTTTAAAAAGAAGGAGGTTATTTCTTATTTCATTCCCAAGAAGTTACATTCAGGACTTGCTGGACCAATTTTGCTTTAACTTGTTCCCCTGAAGAGACTGAAAGCAGGGGCAGTTACAGAGTTAGCCACGGCAGAGGATCAGTTTGATTCAGAAATAACCTCTGCAGCATGGCCAAAGCTGACTGCCCAAGCACAGCCAGCCCCAGCCCACAGACCCCAAGCACCTGCAGCTGGCTTTGCTGGCCTGGATTCCAGTGCTATTCAGTTTGGGTCAGGAATTTCAGGTCAGGAGAAAACCATCCTGATGGAAACACTGCCATCCCCTCACGTGGGTCCCAACAAACCAGGTTCTCTGTGCTCCACGTTTCAGCCTCACTGCTTCTGCCAGAACCAGCCCCTGCCTCCTCCAGTGACATTTCACTTCTATTCACTTTGCTGGACAGGTATGCAGAGGCTCCTAGCAAATGCTTGTTTCCCTTCAAACACAGTGGCTGTGTAGCAGTTTCAAGGAAAAATAAATATGCACATGAGTGACCCAGGCATGATCTGTTTAAATCAGATCTAAATTGCTGGAAGAATGAATGGAAAAACATGCAAGTTTTAACAGGGAGTTGTTAACCACCATTCTCTGTCTGTGGGTTTTTTTGGGTGTGGGTTTTTGTTTTTTTTTTGATTGAAGATGAACAGAACAACTGCAGTGTAACTGAAGCCTTTAGCCATGGGAAACACTGGCTTTATTTTTCCAGCTAATAAAATGAGGTCATTGTTTATAAAAAACCAGCAAACATTTTACATTTCAGGATTCTGACTCTCACCTCCAGGAAAGCAGAGCCTGCCCTGGCTGCAGAGGTGCCAAACAGCAGCAAAAACTCATCATTTTTCAAATTCCTTGAACTAAGAAACCGAGAGTGGCAGCAGGTGAAAGGTTCTGGCTTCTTTGAAAACTCCTCTTACCCAATTTTCCATTCTCCTGATTTGCTTTAACTGGGTGTAAGGTTTATTCTCTTTCACAAGTTGAAAATAATTAATTTAGTGTTCTGGAAGTTGTGAAAGGAAGAATTGAAAAAGACCTAATCTCCTGTTCAGGTGAGAAAAAAAGCAACAGATCCTGGCAAATAGTTCACGATGGTAACTGAGTGTGGGAAGGCAGGCAGGAGGGATCTTCTGAGACTCACAAATAACAGCAGCAGCTTCAATAGCAGTGCAGGACAGGAGGCTTGGACATCAGGAAAACCTCAAATAGCAAGAATGTTTTGATTGTAAAATTCTTGCGTGATGCCACACACAGGAGCTTTGAAAAGCTTACTATAAAGATCACAGAAATAGCAAAACAAAGGGATTTTTCAGCAATAGAAAATTCTGGGGTTTCCCCTTTCAATCTCCCTCCCTTCATTTTCCTCTGGATTAGCATCATTAGTTCATGGACACATGAACACCTTTTGGTTGAAATTAAATTACACCCATTCCATATTGTCCTAGATTACAATGTAAGATGTAACCAAGATGCATTCTGTTACCATCTTCACAAGCTGTTAAGGCAGGTGGGGCAGTGCTGGTTTACCTCCTGTGATGACTCATCCCTGATGTCTCAAACGTCGCAGCACCAGACTCAAAAAATGTCAGGAACAATTCCACTTTTGCAGCTCCCCCAGCCCATCAGGCTGAACCCACCCATACATCCAGGTGGGAAAATCCCACGCTGGTAACAAACCCTTCCAAGTACTCTCTGCAGCAATATCCTGCAGTTTTGCACAATTAACCACAAAATAGAAGGAAAAAAAAAAAAATCAAATCAACCAAAACGTGCATTCCTGACAGCCCTAAAGAGTTGCCAAGGCAGTCCTGGCGGTATTCAGGCTGGCTGCCAGGGAATGCCTCTTGAAGCCACTTCACCACAACAGGATGGGACCTGGCACCCCTGCCCGGCACCGCCAGCGCTGCCCCAAGCACTGCACCAACTCCAGGCTTCCCAGAGAGCAAAACCCTGCAGAAATGCCCTGCTTGGGGCGCCCACGAATGCCCCAAAGCAGCAGGGCCCCTCCTCGGCATCCCTGCGAGCCCAGCCCCGAAGGAGAAGGAGGCACAGACCTCTCGGAGCGGAGCGGCTTCCCCTGCAGTCAGCCGGGACGGGAGGCGCATCCGCTACATCCTGCAGCTCTGGGACAAGCTGCCCTGGCGCCTCATCTGCTCCTCGGCGAGGTTAAAGATTTCAATTCCCAGACGTCAGGAGGGATAAGGGAGGGGAGGGAGAGGGATGGGATTCCCCCACCTCCCTCTCCGCATGCACGGCTTGGCCCCTTCGCGCCGCCAAATAAAGCATGAAAAGCAAGAGGCTGCTTCTGTGGGCAGGAGTAAACAGCTTTTAGGGGCTTTGCTAATGAAATGAAATAAAATCTCCGTCTGGGAGGCTGCAGGCTGATTTCCTAGAACGCAGCAACAAGTCCTGCCTTCCGCCCACCCTCCGACTGCCCGGGATGAAGTCAGTCCAGCCTCACTCACGTCCCATTAAATAGTTCTGAGAGCCCAGCGTGTGCGCTGAAGGGGAGTTGTGTTTCGCTTGCTTAAGGAAATCGAGCACATCTGTAAGTCTTGCAGGGCCAGAGGCTGAATCGTCAACCGGAGCTCGACGGTGCTGCGAGCTCCCCAGCTGTGGGATCCAGCCCCGAGCTCCTCCGGGATGAGATCCTCAGCACCAGCAGCACCTGGGAGAGACGCCCAGCTCCCTGCCAAAGCTTTTGTTGGACACATTTTATCCTCGTTGCTGGGAGGGAACGACTGACAGTGACATTTCTCGTTACAGACAGAGGCCAGATTTTCACCTGCATCTGCAGGGACTGTCAGCATCAGTCTCCCACTGCAACTGAGTGAAGTTTAAGATGCTTGCATTGCCCTTCAGCAGGAAACAGGGATACCTTTGGAAGTTTCAAGTTAAATGGGGGAAAAAAAAATCACATTTTTCAAAATATTTTGCACAATAAACAAACATTTGTTAGTTCTTTGCAGTTTTGTTTCATACTCCTGTAAGCCCTTAAAAGCATCACAATATACAGACCAAAGAATAACACCAAAATGAAGCACTTAAATGGTAGAATTACAGAAGGATTTGGTTTGGGAGGGACATCACTGAGCCTATTATTCCCCCCCCTGCCATGGGCAGGGACACCTTCCACTATTCCAGGTTGCTCCAAGCTTTGTCCAACCCAGCCTTGAATATTGTCAGGGATGGGGCAGCCACAGCTTCAACAAGTGGGCAACAAATCTTAATAAAACAAGGAATAAATCATTTCATACTCCATGGAGAGAGGGTTGTCACTGTCCTATGTGTAAATACCACAAATTACCTCTTCTGTAATTCCTGCTGGGTTTCTGAGGTTGCTCAGAGCTGCTAGAGTTTTCTTTAAAAGTAGGAAAGAAAGAAATGAGCACATATCTCCCACGCTTTCAAGGAATTCAGATCCTGAATTAAAAATTCCTGCTTTGATGCAGAAAAATCTGGAGCTGTTTTCAGTGCTTGTGTTCAGGGTGCTGTTTTCTGACCTGCCTTTCCCAAGGTGCCCACACAATGCCTAAACCTTCTGGGTTTGACCTTAGTCCAAGCCAATTACCCTGGGTTAAACCTTTGGGCTGTCACAGACACCCAAACTCTACCTAAAGAGAATTTTAAAAGCAAAAAGGTAGATGGAAGCTGCTAAACTCGTGCACTGAATGCTACAAATAACAGCTGAGTTTATTAACAAACAGCTGAGGAGAGGGTCTGGTTCCACTTGGGGCTGGAAGTACCCCAATTATCAATGTAAACATCTTGCCTGGACCCTGTTCCAGGAATTCGGTGCTCCAAGTCATCCCATTTCCTCAGCACCAGCTCTGGGGGAGCAGATATCCCTTTACACCAAGGAAAAAAAGGCAGGCAGCAGTAAGGCAATGTCTGATGCACAGCTGAGACCAAATTTCCCAAGAAAGTTAACCCCATTTTAACACAAATCAAAATTACTATTTTTGGCCTTTTTTTTTTTTT
>VZTN01013616.1:0-10522 GCA_013400515.1 Erpornis zantholeuca | reverse complement strand
GACCAAAAAGGCATCAACACATTAAAACAGAGAGACATTACAAACTCAACTAACATGATGACTACTTTAAATATAAAGTACTTATCACCAAACCAAAACGTAATTAGTACAGCTGTTTTTTCACTTTCCTTCGAGCCCCACGATTTGGCGCCAAATATTATTATATGTTCCTGTCTGAGACAAATTCAAAGGAGAATATCTCCTGATGGAAAACAGGTCGCAGTTACCCTTCTCCCCACTAGGTTTGGGAAAAAGAAATATTTTCATCGAAGGAAAGTGAAAGAGAAAAAACTATTTATTTAACAAACACACAGGAAAATAATAATAAAACTAAATAATAGAGAAACCTGGAAATAAAAAGTTCAGTCCTCTTGCATGTGGCTTTCTTCCCGGAGCTGGGACAGCTTTGGGGAAAAATCCCCCCTGCAGGCCGGTAGAATACCCCCCCCCGAGTATGGGTCCGCTGTTCTGATGTTCTGAACAAGTCCAGAAGAGAAAAAGAAGGAACCAAAGTCCTAGAAAAGGAAGAAAAAAACTCCTCTGTTTCTCTTTTTTCGAAGAAAAACAGAGCCGAGATTTCACTGGCAAGTAAGGAAAACTGCCTCTTCTCTCTTGTCTGCTTTCGTGACCTTGAATGCAGGCTCTTTTTTTTTCTCTCAGGCTCAGTTTAAAGACACAGAATGGCATAAAATTAATTTTCTGGGCATAGGCAGACAATATAAAATACACCAATAAAGTCACTCCAAGACAGATGACAAGCATACAGTCACGGGGCAGCATTGATGGTGAAGGCAGGCCAGGTTGGAGGGGTCCCATGTCTTCAATGAGTTCATTGATCTTGCGTAAGTCATGAAGCAATCTCCATTTGTCCTTGCCAGGCTTTTTCAGCACAAAGACAGGAGAGTTCCAAGGGCTGGTGGTCTCAGTGATGTGGCCTTTGGCAAGTTGCTCTTCCATCAGGGTTTCCAGTGTGCGCAGTTTTTCTTTTGAGAGGCGCCACTGCTCAGTCCATGTAGGATTGTCACTCTTCCAGGTGAGCTGGGGAGTGGCTGGCAGCGTGCTTTTCTCAGTGGCCCCGATCAGAAATCCCAGCTGGGAATCCTGATGGAAGCTCCCCATTGGGATAGAAGGTCTTGGTCCCATAGGGTTATGGGGGCCCTCACCATGAATGGTTGGGTGGTTGCCATCTTGCCTTGAGGTCCTTCATTGACTACATTTCGTTTGCTCCTTATGGATACAGCAACTCCACCAATCCCCGAGATCATACCTGCCACTGGCTCCAGTTCCCAATTCTCTGGCCACTCGGAGCTGGCGATGATGGTCACGTCATCCCCAGTGTCCAACATCCCTGGTCAGTGGACCCTCTCTCCCTTGCAGAACAAGCTGCACTCGATGGTCAGCTTATTTGAGCCCACAATCTGTGCCCACATCGCTGTTGGATTGAGTGGAATCTGTTCTGGGCGATTCTGTGGAAGTAAAAAGGCTTGTGCTATTGGTGTTCCCTGTGAAAGATAAAAGGGTGTGTCTGTGCAGCAAAGCTTCTTATCTCTCAGCAGGCTTCCCTCCACTGCAGGGCCGTGGTAGGTTTACCTACCCCCACAAGCTCCGGTCATTAGAGTCATCCCAGCACAATTCTGCTATAGTGATTCCGTTTAGCTTTCTGGCTGCACAGTGGTTTCCAACTCCTCTTTTTTTCACATACTGCGTGCATTGGTACAGAGGCACTTCTGTTGGGCTGTCGACCACATCAGTTTTTGGAGGATCAAGCCCCATTTCCTTTGTGGCCTTTCTCAGGTATTCCTCTCAGTTCCAGATGCCTAAGAAGGCCCTGACTTCGCAGTTGCTCAAAACTCCATCCCCTTTCCCTGCCGAGTCTTGTTTAAAGCCCTCGTAAGTCTGGCCAGTTTGCTGGCGAAGACCCTCTTGCCCCATTTGGTCGCATTAATTCCATCAGCTCCCAACAGACCCAGCTTCTTAAAGGTAGATCCATGGTCACAGAAGCCAAAACTTTGCATATGGCACCAGCTGCGCAGCCAGGCATTCAGCTGTTCAGTTCATCTCCTCCTTCCTGGACCCCTTCCTCAGACAGGACACTGATAGAGGACATCATCACCTGTGCTCCTGATCCTTTTAACATCGCTCCAAAGGACATAATAGACTGCTGGGAGGGTTCTAAGTTGCCTCATCAGACCCTACTCAGAAGAGTAGTGTGGACGATGACAAGTTTAGTCAGAGGGAAATTTTCAGCTCTCAGCTCTGTCTGTGAGAAGCAATTGCTTTCTCACAGATGGAGCTGGGAACCAGCAGATATTTGTGTAAACCATCTCATGTTTTTGTAAACTATATCTCACAGCTGGTGTTTGGGGCACTTTGCTATTCCTGACTTGTTGCTCTGTAACTGGCCAATGATAGCTGTTCTTTACACTTTCTGTCAATGCTAGAAGAAGCATTCAGGTCTGGGAAGCAGAATCTCTCTCTAAGAGATCTCTTTGCCTTTGTTTGAATAAAGAAATCTTTACCTTCTGATGATTCTAAGAATGGAGTCTCTTGTCACTCTGGCCTGAATCTGAGGCCTAATTGCAAGAGTAGGAGCAGATGATAATCTGTACTGTTCACCAGACTCGGCAGCCTCTCAGTTGTACCATGAATGTGAGCTCCCGGTAGGCAGCAGACTTCTCTAGAGGAATTGTCTGGGCAGCAAATGGATGCTTTGGTGCTTCTCAGGAGGAAATCGCCAATTACAAATACCTTTATGTGCTTCTCTGGTGGCACTGGATCTAACGTGGGCAGGTGGTTAGGTCACCTTTGCATGGTTGGCTTGTCCTGGCTCCTGTCTGTTACTCGTGCTCTTCAGTCTCCAAACCAGGAACATCCTGTCTGTTATATAGGGGCACTTCAGGAGATTGGGGAGGGTTCTTTCTTCTACACACAAGAGTCTGGTCTCCTTCATCTCAAGACTTACTTGTGTCAGTCACCTCAAGGTTGGAGTCCGGCTTGCCTTCCGCTTCTGCAGCCCGAAGGCAGGCTATCGCTCAGCCTGGGACAGCGTACAATACCACACATAGATCTCATCCCCGTGTACTGTGCTGCATGTCAAGCTGTAGCGGGTTGACCCTGGCTGGGTGCCAGATGCCCACTAAGTCACTCTATCACTCCCTTTCCCACTGGGACAGGGGAGAGAATAAGATGGCGCACACNGGGGAGAGAATAAGATGGAGCACAACCAGCAGGGTGAGAAGGCAGTTTTATTACAGTAAAAGAAAGAAATAAGCAGAGATCTGTGCATGCAAGAGCCAAAGAGAAAAGTCAGTCTCTACTTCCCATCAGCAGCGATGTTCGGACACTTCCTGGGAAGCAGGCTTCGGCACGCTTATCTGTTCCTCCGGAAGGCAAACATTGAAAACTCATAAATGCCCCCCCGCTTCCTCCTCTCTCTCTCTTAGCTTATATATCTGAGCTGACATCATATGGTATGGAATATCCCTTTGGCTAATTTGGGTCAGCTGGCCTGGTTGTGTCTCCTCCCAGGATCTTGCCCACTCCCATCCCCTTTGATGGGGGAAGGAATGTTAGAGGGATAGCACTGCTCAGCAGTAGCCAAAACACTGGTCTGTTATCAACACCCTTCCACCTACCAATGCAAAGCATAGCACTGTAAGGGCTGTGAACTTTACTTCGGTCAGACCCACTACATGAGCTCCTCTTGTAACAGTTACTTGTCCAAGGAGATCTTACTCTTGGTCACACTTGCAGCTATGACATCCACCGCTGCTTTTGGGTTCTAAGGGGCACTTCCAGGTACTGGAACTCTCGCACTGCCCTTTGCTCATTGACCCTGTCCATCACTCCCACACAGGGCTGCTGGTAACTCTTTCCCTCCTCACACCCTCACTTATAGTTTAAAGCCCTCCTAATGAGGTCAGCTATCATACTGGCAAAAGTCCCTTTGCCCCACTCAGTGAGGTGGAACCCCTCTCTCCCAAGCAGATGCTGATCCACAAACAGGATCCCATGCTCATAGAACCCAAAACCCTGTTGCCAGCACCAGCTCCACAGCCAGTTATTGACCCCCACTATCAGCACCCTTTCTCTTCAGTGGCATGACTGAGAACACCCCTGGGGTCCCCATGTCCTTGACTACCACGCTCAGAGCTCTGGGGTTGTTGCTACGGTAAACCTTGTGTCATGGATGCACTCCTCTTGTTTGAACTAGCTGAACTTTGGTCCAGACAGGTGATCAACAAACAGGACTGTCCAAATTCATCCTAGGGCATGAGGCTATTGGTGAGAAACCAGCACCAAAACCAACAAACCATTTTAGCTGGAGGCTGAGCTGATAAGTGGCCAAAACTGCATGAAAACAGCAGAAACTGACTAAGAGTCAACCACTTGACACTATCAATATGTGCAGCCATCAGATTCCAATACACTCTTCCTCCATACCAGCTGGCTGTGCAGCAATCTCCCCTCAAGTAGGGACGCCTCTCAAGGTTACCCCCGAAGGCTGAGAGATCCCTTACCTGAAATGCAATAATTTTATATACCATACTGACATTAAGCGTAGTAAACAGCTATTGACCGCCAATCCATCTGTATTTATTAAAAATTTTACGTACATAAATTTACCGATTAGAATTAAACAAACTAGTAGATCAGATCACTCAGAGTGACCTCTGACCTTTTTCCTGCAACACCTAGACAGTATCAAAAGCATCTGCGGTGGGTTCACTTTGGCTGCATGCCAGATGTCCAACAATCTGCTCTATGACTCCCACTTCTCATCTGGACAGGGGAGAGAAAATAAGATAGAAAACAATGCGCAAGTGTAGAAAAGTCAGTTTACTAAAGCAAAAGAGAAAGTTTGTGGGCCAACAAGCAAAAAGGAAAAAGAAAATAATTCTATTCCCTGGTTCCCATCAGCAAGTGCTGTCTGGCCACTTTCCGGGAAGCAGGGCTTCAGCACATGTAGCAGTTGATCCAAAAAGGAAAACGCTGTAAATAACGAATGTTCCTCCTTCCTCCTCCTTTATTATGTAGCTTTTATAGCTGAGCTGACATCATATGCTACGAAATATCCCTCTGGCCAGTTTGGGTCTGCTGGACTAGTTGTTGCCTCCCAATATCTTGCCCATCCCCAGCCTACTGATGGGGGGCAGAATTCTGGAGAGAGCACCGATACTGTGACAACACTGCTTGACAGTGACCAAAACACTGGGGTGTTACCAACACCTTTCTAGCTACGAATGCAAAGCATGGTACTGTGAGGGCCACTATAGGGAAAATGAACTCCATTTCAACCACACCTAATACAATCTCCACCCCTTACTTCATACCATTTGCATCATACTCAGATCCCACAGAATTATATGTATATATCTATCTATAGCTATACCTATATATCTTCTGACTATTCCACTGTATTTATTTGTCATTACCAAAATCCCTTCTTACCAACACTTACAACCTATACACCATGCTTAAACCATCTTTATACCCAACACATAGATGCATGCATTTTCATTAACTACTGTCCTCCGTCCTTTCACTGATAGATATTATTTTCCCATTTAATGGGCTTCCTCCACTCCTACAGATGTTCAAAAAGAGGTTGCGACTTGGGGTCCATTCCGTCAAGATGGTTGCTCCTTGCAAAATTGACTCTTCATCGGTTCATGTCACTCCTGCTACTTTACTTCCTGCAACAGAGAATTTGCACACAGATTATTTTTCACCCAAGATTAAATCTCCTTGAGGCACACACCAGGTCTCCCCATCCTTCTGTTACCCACCAAGTATACCTAGGTCCTTGAGCAAAGACAATCCCACAAATGAGTTTGCCTTTTCCCATGGGAAAATAAATCCACACCCATCTCCCCAGCCACTTCCCTGTGTGTAGTAAAGGGACCTTATCTCTTCCCACATTTTGTAGGGGTTTTGTTTGGGCAGTTAGCAGATGCTCTGGTGTTAACCCACCAAGTGGCTTCTGCTAAATTTGCATCCCAATGCTTCCATGCAGCATTGCCTAACCCTCTTGACATAGTTTTCATCGGTCCATCATACCTCTCAGTCTTTCCAGAGGCTTGTGGTCAATAGGGAATGTGATATATCCACTAAAGACCATGTTTCTTTGCCTAAGACTTTATGAGGTTCTTTCAAAAATGAGCATCGTCTGATTCCATTCTTTCTGGGGTACCATGTTGCCACTAAATCTGTCTCTCAAGGCCTAAGATTATGTTTCCAGCAGTGGCATGGCTTACAGAGCAGTTTTCCAGACAAGTAGTTGCCTCCACATGATAACTATGTAACTCTTGCCTTGGTGTTTTCATGGTGGTTGTACAGTATAGTGAATTTGCCAGGCCTCATCATACCGAAAACTCAGCCATGTCCCTCTCTTCCAAGGAGATTTTACTCATGTGGCTCACTTGATTGCAGAACATGTCTTGCATTTATGGGTGACCTGTGTGATAGCCTCCATGGTCAGGTCCACCCCTCAATCACAATCCCATCTGTAGGTTGCAGCTCTTCCTAGATGTCCTGATGTTTAATGGGTCCATCAGGCTGTAAATAGTTCACACTTCTGCTCCCAGTCTAAGTCTACCTGAGCTATTTCAATTTTGGGTTCCTTATCAAGTTGTTCATTGTTGTGATGTTCCTCAGTGGCATGGCTATTGGGCATGTAAGCATCTACATGATTTTCCTTCAGAGCCATGTTTTCTACATGTGCAGCCCAGATGGGTTTACCCCTGCATTGCCAATTGGTCTTCTTCCATTGCTGTAGGCACCTTCATAGGGCATTAGCCACCATCCAGGAGCCAGTATAGAGACAGAATGTAGGCCACTTTTCTCCTTCAGCAATCTTTAAGGGCTAGTTGGATAGCTGGAATTCGCTTCTGCAAATTGGTTTGACTTGCCTTCTTCTGTGGCCTCAATGACTCATTGTGAGGGACTCCACACAGCAGCTTTCTACCACTAGGCAGTCATCATCAGTAAATGGAGGATAGCTTCTTTTGTCTTCTCATAACTCATTATATGGTGGTGCTTCTTGAGCACGTCACCTTCCCTGACAATGCCCCAAAATCTCTGCCTTCTGTCCAGGATTCCAAATGTGTTGAGGGTTAGACTTTCTCTAAGGAGTTTTTTACAATTTGTTGTCAAGGACATGTGGGCGGGGCGGGGGAGTCAGCTTCTTAGCTTAAATCATAGAAATAAAGAGACAAAAGGAATGGCCAAGTTCCTTGACATACCACTGAAATAGTTTGGGGGGGAGTGGAACAGGTTTTTTGGCAGTCTCTGCTGGGAGTAGTGTAGTCTTTGTCCTTCTTGGAGGGGAGACA
The DNA here is from genome assembly GCA_013400515.1 of Erpornis zantholeuca. Lineage (NCBI taxonomy): Eukaryota > Metazoa > Chordata > Aves > Passeriformes > Timaliidae > Erpornis > Erpornis zantholeuca. Next base: position 3,188 of record VZTN01013616.1, on the reverse strand, counting down.
GTTGCAGGTTTTGGTGCTGGACTTCTCCTGTCCAGAGGCTCGGTGCTGCTGTGGAATTCTCCTTGCTGCCTGTTGGTGAACCTGCTGCTTGTAGGAGCTGCCAGTTGACTGGGACTTTTCAGCACCCACCATCACCAGGAGACCTTCACTATCTGCATGGGTGTTTTCAGGGGAAAACCAGGCCCCTCACCTCCTCCTTCTCTCTGGAGAGAGGGTCCCAGCTGCTGGTTGACTAGAACCTCAGCAGCTGCCATCACCAGGATATGCACTGGACACGTGACAGCCCAAGGAAACCCAACCCCCTGCCACACCTTCTGTCTCTTCCCAAGGCTGCCATTAATTCCTGGGGAGGCTCAGGGCTTGCATCAGAGCATGCCCTGAAGCCATTAGGGAGTCACTGCAGCCTCTGTGCCTTGCCTGGGCCAACAGCACCCCCTATAGCCGCAGGGGAGTCACTTCAGCCCCTCTGCCTTTCCTGGGCCAACAGCGCCCCCTGCCGGTTGTTGTCCTAACTACACCAACAGGGAAATTCTTTAACGGGTGGGAGAACATCTGTTGTTGTTTGTTCGTTGTTGTTTGTTCTGTTTTATATATATATTTTCCAGTAAAGAACTATTATTCCTTTTCCCATATTTTTTCCTGGAAGCCCAGTAATTTCAAAGTTATTACAATTTGGAGGGAGGGGGCCATCTTTCCATTCCAGGAAGGTTCACACCTTCCTTGGCAGACATCTGTCTTTTAAACCAGGACACCAGGCAATTGGCTTTCCCGAGTAAAGCTTGTTGTGTGATCAATGCTACCCACCCACTTACTCCATGTAGCACTGGTTGCATGATGTGTTGAGGGGATGCTTCTTTGAAAATCAAGTGTAGTACTGGCAATCAGGGTGCCAAGAGGAGACATGCTTCTGTCCCAAAAGCTCCTGAGGATGCTTGAACCCCCTCATATGCTGCTAATATCTATTTTTAAGTTGGAATGTTTCAGAGACTGGGTTAGATCAATGTCTCGAGAATATGCCTATGTGTGTGTGTGGTTGGGGGTGGGTCAAGCCTTGCTTCTGGTGAGACAGTGCGCTGCTCCCAGACACCCCAGCCTGGCAGAGCTGTCAATCATTCACACACCAGGGCAGTGCTAACCCAGACCGCGATTGGCTGAGTGACCAGAAGTCCCATCTGGAAGGCCAGACCCACAGAGTCCCTGGGGCTTAAAAGCCCCCATGAGGGAACCACATCCTGTCTGGACTCAGCCATCTTCTGGAGTATCCATCTCAGCTATGCTGGAACCCTAGGAGGTGGTAGCTATATGTGTGTTTTTCTAGAGCTCTTCTATCTTTCTTTTTTTCTTGTCCTTCTAAACCTCTTTTCATGGAACTTTTTTTGGTAACTTAACATCTTATGGATTTAAAGGTTTCTGGGTTTAATGGGTTTTCTAAGTTAATACTAAATTAATGCTAAGTAATGCTATAATAAGTGTTTTATATTGAATCTGGTGTTGTATTTAAGCCTTTATGCCTAAGTTCATTAATTTTCTATATTTGCCAGTAAACTTCTGTGTATTTGTGACCTCTTGAGAATATCTGTTTGGTATTTCTCCTTTGTGTCAAACTAGAGTAAAGGAACCTCAGTTCAATCACTAGATTTTAGTGTTCAGGGTGTTACAGAGTGTAATAGGCCTTCTGATCCTTGATAACCCCAGCTCCAAAACTCTAATGGTCAACCTTGGGTTTCTCCTGATGTTCTTTGCCAGAGGTTCCAAGTAAGACCATGCTACCCAGCTGCAGTGTAGAATATATTTTACAGGGCTTGTCCAGTCTGAACAGGACCAAGAGCTACCTCACAAGATATTTCCTGTTTAATCTGCTCAAAAGCCTGTTGTTGCTCAAAGCCCTACTTGAAATGGTTCTTCTTCTGGGTCACTCAATAAAGGCAGCTCCCAAGCTGACTATAACCTGGAATATGCATTCTCCAGAACCCCAACAAGGCCTATGAAAGCTTGTATTTCCTTCTTGTTAGCTCGTTGAGACAGTTTCTATTGATACCGAAATCAGCCCAATAGAAACTTTCTAACAGTTTTAAGTATTAGAAAGCAGGCATTCTTTATTGCAGTGCGCTGGTCACTCAGAGGATCCTTCCTCTAATCGAGTGCCGTGAGCGTTGGGTAAAGAGTTTTATTGTACACAATGATTACATACTCATAGGCTATCCCTGCTTACTTGATGTATATGTATTACTTCATTTTACATAACTGCATCCCTTATCAGAAGTTCTTGTATGGTTCTTTGGGGGTCTTCTTTGGTGGTCTTCACTGTCTGGTGTCCTTTTTAGGCAGCTGTTCCTTAACCTGTGGTTTTTAGTAAGTGCAATACTTTTGTTTTGCATAACTGCTGCTTTGACAGCCTTGAAGAGCTGAGCTGATATCCTGCTTGTGTTTTGCATGACTTCTGTTTGCCTAAGTTACATCCTTTATTGACTTCTCCAAGGCTATGCTGTTCTGTTCTACTGTCCTTATCAAGTCCCCCTTTTCCTTCAGACTAAGTTCCTTATGGGAACTAGTCGCTTAAAATCTATATTTCATTTTATAGTGCAAGGCATTATAACAGCTATAACACTGAATCATGATGCAAGCTAAAACACATACAGCAATTATGGTGATGATTATAAAAAAGTTTTAATCAAGTCCAGCTGGGTAACCATGAAGTAAGTTTGTTAAAGATTTCTTTACATCCCCAGAAGGTGTTGTCCTGAGATGTGCATTGTAAAATACAGGTTTGTTTCCAGATTTCCTGGACATCTGTAGACACTGTACGACTTTGATAACAAAACAAGACTCTAGGCATCTTGGTTTTTCTCAGACAATGGTTTTATTACCCAAGGGGCTTTGGCTCTTTTAATTCTGGAATAATGCATCCATGATTTTACTTCATCCAGTTTCAAAACAGTAAAAGTTGTCAATAGTACTTGGAAAGGTCCCTCCCACTTTGGCTGCAGCAGAGTGGTTCTCCAGTCTTTCAAGTAGACCCAATCTCCTGGTTGGAACTCATGTGCTGTGTGTCCAGTCCCATCAGTCTGGAGATCACCACTGCTTGCTGCGAATCCTGTAAAGTTTTACTAAGACAAATGAGGTAATTATTCAAATCAACCCCTCTTTTCACATGTGTTTCCTGGAATGTTGTGTTCTGCTGGCTACTG